>VDFB02179234.1:5448017-5498953 GCA_007258455.2 Sequoia sempervirens
TGAATCCTCCATCCTTCCATCTCCCCAACTTGAAGAGTCTCTCCATCACTCTGTCATCTTGCCATCCACACAAGATGAGTCATGCCAAGATTCTAATCCAAAGCATGCCAACATATCCCCTTCTCCAGATCAAGATCCTACCATCCCATCTAGTCCACCTCAAGATCGCAGTCCCCCATCCATTCCATCCCATGATCCCCTTGTCATTCAAGCTTCCACTGCTCCATCTCCATCTCCATCGCATGATCCCACTACCACAAATCCAAATCCTATCATATCCCCTAATCCCTCTCCTGATATCACCCATCCACATGTTGCTATCCCATCATCTCCCTCTCATGATCCCCCATCATCACCTAAAATTGCTATCCCTACACCGCTTGCATATCCCCTTGGTACTCTCACATTATTCCATGGTGGCCTCCTTGCAAAAGAAAATCATAGTGTATTTACCACCCATCATCCTCCACCTAATAATGGACTCGGATCATGTTTTTAGAATAACACAAATCCTCTCATGGATCGCATGCTCAAGAAAATGAACAATCAAGGAAGAGGTCTAGGCCTTCATGAGCAAGGTATTTTAGAGCCCATCCAAGTCAAAGAACAAATCTGCATGCAAGGTCTTGGACCTATTTCCCAAGACTCACAATCTAAAGATGTTGGTACAACCTCTGGATGTCCTTAATGAGCCTTTTCCAAAAGAAATGTCGGCTCTTCCCATCGCCCCACTAGATCATATGCTGCCATCCCTCCTCCTCTATCGTATCACCTCAAAACAACTGTCCATATTCCCCCTTCATCTGCTCCATCCATTTTGGGTCCTTACATCCCTCCATCCACCATATCCCATCCTTCATTTACTCCATCCATCTTGGGTCCGTATATCCCAAGCTCACCTCCTTCATCTCATCCTTTCATCCATCCAACACCTATCCATGTCATCCATCATAAACATCCCTCTCACATGTCCCCTAATCAAGATTAACAAAGGCACATACCCACACATCCTCCATCTACACATAATCCCTATAATCCTACCTTCGTCGCTCCACATCATCCATCTCCTCGCACCCATCCCATTGCTACCAAAAGCACTTTGGGTGTTAAAACAAAAATGCATAAATCCAAACATCCACATGAATCTAAGGCTCCCCATGTCCCCTCCAAAAGTCATGGTGAAGAGAAGAAAAATCTAAATCTAAATCAAATCCATAGGCCACAAAGGCCCACACCAGAAACAAAGATCAAAACTATTGGATCCCCGAAAAAATATACAGTAATCAAATGAAAAATCTATAAGGTACATCCAAAGTTGTAATCCAAGCTAGTCATACCCCTTTCATCTCCTAAGTCGTTTTGGGTCCCTATGTCCCGAAATTCACCATTCCATCTCCTCCATTATCCCCACATTCTCCATCCCTTAATCCTATTATCTTTTCACATCCACCACCACATGTGCCAATGTTGGTCCTAAACACATCTCCCCATCACATATCCACCCCATCATTTGATCCATACCCTTTACAACATCCCATCCATTATCTCATGTATCTCCCCTCTCAAAACCCTCTAATTCATCCTCTTACATAATCCATTTATCCTAATAAGGTTGTACTAACATCCAATAGTCGGTTCAAACATGAGCTCTTAATACCTTGTATGGAACTTGATGCTTAAGTCCTTCATCCATATCCTTATCGCATGTCTTCTAAATCCCCTTATCAACATCCCTATCCTTATCCATTTTCATCCCCTTGCTATCTTAAAAAGTCAAACAAAATCCAAAAAATAAAAAAATCAGAAAAAATTTAAAAATAGTAAAGAGAAATAATCCATTCAATGGTGAAAACTTGGAAAACAAGCAACTTGGATAAGTACCATGATGAAAACCTTACAAATAGGCGTCATGCATAAATCCCCATCTGCACTTGGGGGCAACTTCCTGATATGCATTCCCTCCATCCCACTTCTACATCCTACCATCATATCCCATTTATCTCCCATCCCTCCATCCTTCTTGTGATCTTGATCAAAACAGGGGCACCTATCTATACATGCTTTGGCCACCTCTTGGTATACATTCCCTTCATCCATGCTCTATTGTATTCCTTGGTCACCCATCCTATCCTCCTCTAGTTATCTCATTTTCCCATCCACTCATCTTCCATCCCTCATGCCTCATCATATATGACATATCTAGAGTGGGGGCATTTGCTTCCTTTGTGACATAGTCCTTGGAGAAATCATTTATCATAACATCCCTTCATCTCCCTATCCATCTATCACAGCATCCGTTCCATCTCCCCATCCTTATCCATCTATCATAGCATCCCTTCATCTCCCTATCCATCTATCACAGCATCCCTTCCATCTTCCCATCCTTATCTTTGTATCCATCTATCATAACATCCCTTCCATCTCCCCATCCTTATCCATCTATCCTAGCATCCCTTTCATCTCCCAATCCTTATATTCCTATCCCCCCATCCCCCATCTGCCGCTACCCGGGGCATGTCCACCCTAGCTCGGGGTGGCTCCGCCCCAGTTCCCGGGGTGTCTCCGCCCCCTGCTCGGGGTGGCTCAGACCCCTTCTAGGGTGTGTCCGCTCCCTTGCCGGGGCGACTCTGCCCCAGCTCGGGGCATGTCCACCCCTATTCTGAGGCGTGTCTGCCCCAGCTAAGGGCGTATCTACCCCTCTGTGCAACGGTGTGCCCTATTTTCCCCACCCCCCTAAAATCTCTCTCCCATCCCCCCTCCCTATATCTTTATCCATTCTTTCATCCCACCACATCCTCCAATCATTCTAGGCTTCAATTCAATCCTAATTCTAAGCACTCGTTCATCTATTTCGAATCTTCCTCTGCTCATTCTGAGAGTCATTCATCTATTCCGAGCACCTGTTTGCCCATCATCAACAATTATCTGAAAATCATCATTCCATCACCAAGATCACATAAGTGCCACTTAGAAAATCATTAAAGCCATATCTAGCATCAAATCATCCATCCCAATCACCTAGACTTCATTTTGAAAATTTTGATTTTTGTGCCGAAACTTCCGAAGGCCATAACTTTTGACTCAGGTGTCCGTTTGAGCTGAAATTTTATGGATGGTTACATTATGAGATGGCATGTGGATCCCCGACCGACTAGAATCCCCTCGGACCCCATTTTTCCACATTTTCAGGGCCTCAAACTTTCATCTTGACCCTCAAAATCGCAATTTAGTGTTTTTTTCTAACATTTTGAAAAATCATTTTTGTCCATAACTCGAAATGCATATCTCAAATTTGGAATATTAGTTGGCAATTCATCCTATCTTTGTTTTGGGTATTTTTTGGGAAAAAATTGGACTCTCAAAAGTACGCCCGTAAGGTTTCCTAAAATGGCAAAATTTGACAATTTTTGAAAATTGCCAAAACTGGAAAAATTTGATTGTTAGCACCTTACGTTCTTTAAACCCCAAAACTTGGTGTAGAATCAATCCCATCATATCATCCTCCCAATTCATCTTTTTGGATAACTATCTCATCCCTGAGTTTTGTGTAGTCACCATCCTCTGATCATATCCAACAGGTCTATCTTGTCCCATGATGTCAATCCAACCATTTTGTCCCCTTATCTAGGGTTATCTCATCCTATCATCTTATCATCCTTTATCCATCATTTTTCATTGGTCATTGGTTGAACTACATTGCCCCTGCACTTTCACGTAGGTAAGGTTGGTCACTTGATCCGCCCCCGGGGCTCCTCTATCGTCTAGCATCGATCTTTCTGCTTTCTCCGTCCACTTCTTTATCATCTATCATTAGTATTTGCTTTTGTCTCTCGAGTCCTTTTCATCTGTCATCAGTCTTCATCGTCCTCTTTCTACTTTTATCCATGGTCAGTTGACAGCCTTTTACCGAACTACGAGGGCTCTGCGCTTTCATGTAGGCAAGGCTAATCTTTGATCGGCCCCGGAGCCCCCTAGGTCTTTAGGGTGTGTCAGTCTCATGTCTTGTCTCCCTTGTGTCGTGTCGTCAAGCTATTCCCTTATCTAGCTAGTTCTTAATAAACAAAATCCACTTGTATCAACAAATCCAATCAATTTTGAATATCCTACGTCATATCGATCTTTTAGCTTAGTATCCATCATCGGTCTCAATAGGATGCATCTTTCCTAACAGACCTCATCAATCCCATCTATCCCCTTGATCCTATGGTAAAGGACATTTAAAATTGATTGTGATCTTTTGATGCTTTTGGCTTTTGTTTATCATTTGAGCTCCCTATCATCACTTGTCAAGGCCGCCATGATCCATCATATTATGGTGTGTTTTGATTGGCCAACATTGGGGCATATGTTGATCTTTTTATGTCTATTTTTTGTCTTCTTGGTTGTCCTACGTAGTACCCACCAAGATATTTTTGGTCTTGTGTTATGCTAGGGCATCCTCGTGTGCTTGTGGTTATTCCAATACTTGGCCTGACCAAAGTCATGGCGACTTTGGGGTGTTGGGATAGCCTTCTTGTCTATTGTTTTTGTTTCATGTATTAGACACTAATATGCCTTGGTTCCACATACCCTGGCACTTGGTGTTTTATGCTATAGCAAAAATTAGTGCTCTAAAGATGGCAAATTGCATTAGGATTGCATTTCATTTCTATCATCTTGCATGCATCCCCCATCCTCTTATCTATCAAAATCCCCCCATCCATTCATCCTTCATCCTCATCTCACATATTTATCCAACCCCCATCCATTCCCTTTAGCCTAAATCATCTAATCATATCCTTGATCTTGTTCCCAGTCTTGTTACAAGCCTTGATCCAATCATCCTCATCATTCTCATCATCATCATCATCCCATTTTATTCTTCCATATCCCTTCGGTGTTGTTTGGGATGTATCCTTCCCTTGTCAACAACACTTTCATCATCATCATCGGGAGGTACTCTTCCCTATCCTTTAGTGGTGTTTTGGGATGTATCATTCCCTCATCAATACCACTCATTAGGATGTATCCTTCCCTATCCTCATTGACAACATTCCATCCATCCTCAACCCCTTTTGGCTTGTAACTTGATTGGGGCAACATCATCTTCATCTCTACATCCATTTTTGTTTCCCAACCTCCTATCACATTTTCATCCTTTCATATCCATCCCTTTGCATCCTCTTCCTCATCTCCCATTTCATCATCTCATCCATTTCAAGAGCACATCTGTGTTCTCTTGAACCTGCATGTCCTCTCGAGGGGGCATCCTTATCCCTAATCTTCATCTTCACCTCCATCATATTTCTTCCTAGTCATCTGTTTGATGATTGGGGCATCCTTCTCAATCTAACCATCTCCTTCTGGGTTCTATATTTTAATATTCTTTGAAATGATGCTACTTCGTAACACCATCTCAAAGAGGGGCAAAATGTAGACATCCAAATTTGGACACTTAATTTATTCAAATTTATCACTTTTCATCTAAACATCCTCTTATTTGAGTTAATTAAGTAATATTATTATTATTTAATCAATATCTTTAATTCTGCCAAATCCCTAAAGTATTTAATTAATAATTAAATACCTTACTCTCCTTAATCTTCTTTTCATCAAATGAATTAAATAAATATTACATTTATCTAATTCCTCACATGTCATTTTCATCTAATCCTAATCCATCTCCTAATCTCTTCATTAAGGATGTGCACATGCCTAATCCTTGATTAGGATATGTCACATCCTCCAACTTTTGCAAGTTGGCTTCTAATCCACATTAACCCCTAATTATCCTCTAATTACTAATTAGTTGAACCAAATTAATACCTTGGTCAACTCTCCCCATCCCCCAAGGAATTTTTAATTCCTTTTTATTCACCCTAGGCTCCTCTCTTTCCCATGTGAATTTTTAATTCAATTTTGTTCCTCCTAGAATCCCCTTTTCCCATGCATCTTCTAGAACCTTTGACTTGTCACATCAAGTCACATGTGACAAATTTCCACTTTTGGGGAACCTTATCTTATCCACTAGTTTCTTCCAATCATTGTGAATTTAAAATTCACTTTTATTCTCCCAAATCTTTCCCCTTCCCCATGTCATCATTGAAAGGTCACATCAAAGTACTTGGAAGGTACTTGTCCTTCCTCCACATCATGTACCTCCCTTCCACATCACCTACACATCATCTCACCCTTAGCCACTTAACATTCCACATGTCAAAATGTGAGGGCTTGTGAGTCCTCAACTCACCTTAGCCCTTCATCTTGACTTTGTTGGATAAATCCCAACCATTGAATTTTCTAGAGAATTCAAGTTTCTCTATAAATACCCCATCCTCTAAGACATTTTAAAAAAAAAATACTTAGCCATTTTTGCAACTAAATGCTGCCATTGTGTGCACTCATTTAGCCATAAATCTCATGCATTTTCATTTGCATCCAAGCACATAGTTAAATCCTCCATTTAGCCACATCAAGAGCCATCAAGTAGCATACAAATCAATCCAAATCAAGGGTCAACCAAGGAGTTTCAGCTGCAAAAAGGAAGGTATATCTATTTGTCTTCATTTAACACTTTCCTCTTTGCATTTACAAATTTTTTAGACTAATCATGAGGTGTTTTATTATGTTTTTCATTGCATTTTAATTGCTTAGAATAGGTTAAACATTTTGGTATCACAAAAATAATAACAACCTTAAGAATATTTCTTCTTCATTACTTCCCAAGTTCTATGGCTTAGTTACAGAAGACCCAAAGACCTTCTTGTTTGAGTTTGATATCCTCTGTCGCAGTTATGACTACACTTCAGATGCTCACAAACTTAAATTGTTTCTTGCTACCTTGAAGGAGGGAGCTCTCAGATGGTTCATGAGTTTGGGAAGGGGTGTTGTTGATAGTTGGGTAGCCATTCAAACAATTTTTTTTGAGAAATACAAGGAATATTGTAAGAATGGCAGTAAAGGTGATGATATATTCAGAATTCAATAGAAGGAAAATGAAAGTCTGGAGGATTATATATCAAGATTCTTGTTTTCTCTAAAAAAGAATTCCAACCACACTCTTAATGAAGAATCTCATAAATTACTTTTTCTAAGAGGAATCAATGATACCTATATAGATGCCTTGGACCTGATGGGAGGCGGAGATATCACTCAAGCATCTTGGGATGAAATCATGAAGATATGTCTCAATTACTCCTGAGCAAATGTGAAGAGGGGTAGAGGTCATCAAGCTACAGTGGGAAAGTCTTCTTCCAGTGGAGTTTCCCAGATGGAGATCACAAATTTACTATTTGATTTCAAGCAGGACATCATAAACAACATGGCTACACAGTTGGATACCATGCAAGCTCGCAAGAAACATGCAGAGGCTGAGGCAATCCTGGCTGAGTTATGTCCACATTGTAGACAGAAGAAACATGACTACAGATACAAGATGGTGGCCAACATGGAGGCTAAATAGTTACTTACTAATTTTAAGATGATAGAAGGTGATGATGACCAAGTCTTCTTTATTATACAAAGGAGACCATGGGCTCCAAGACAAGGTATGCCTCAAGATCCTTTGACTTTTATTAATCTTTACTCTAATTATAATAACCAATGGCAACCTACACATGGCCCATATCCACCTTAGAATGCTCCTCAACCATACTTGCCTAACTATTAGAGCCCTCAATGGCAACCCCCTTAAGGAGGTTGGCAGTAGCCACAAGGACAATGGACTCCACCTCTAAGGAACTGGCAGCAGAACCCTCAATGGAGAGGCTCTCAACAATGGCAGAACCAACCTTTTGGATTCATGCAGTCTCAACAGCCACAATCTCCAACCCTCATGCCTCCTCCTACAGCACCTGCAGCAAATACTGGCCCTCCAAAACAAACACCTATGCCTGCTCAACCATTGCCAAATCCTAATAATAAGCAGCAACAACAACAGCAACCTATGTATTCTACAGAAGCCAACCAATATCCAGCTTATACCCTGAATATCAATGATATCTATCTCAGGTTTGGAACCACTCTCCCTGCTCCACAGTCACCAGTAATTACAGAGATTTCAAACTCTACTGTTAAACAACTTATTGATCATGTAGAAGATATACCTATATCAGCTACTGCCTCTAAGGAACCTATCTTGCAGCCTCAGGCTACACCACCTTTTTCTCAGAGATTGCAAACTACTACACCCAAAACCATTAAAGAGCCTACCTTTGATATTTTAGAGTAGCTAAAGAATGTACAAGTTCAAATTCCTCTTTTTCAAACTATTAAAGATGTTCCAGTTTATGGAAAATCCATTAAAGATGCTTGTTTAAAGAAATAAGGAAGAATGAAAAAGGATCCCCAAACTATCCATGTTCTATAATAGTTAGCCGATATTATATTGGGGAAGGTTGTCATTCCAAAATATATTAATCTTGGAAGTCTTGTAGTAAAAATAAATATCAATGGTCAAATAGTAAGAAATGTTTTGGTTGACTTTGGTGCAGCCATTAATGTGATGACCAAGCACACTATGGAGTTTTTGAATATTCTAAACATTTGGTCTACACCGACTGTCCTGCAGCTTGCTGATAGTTTTACAATTACACCTAATGGAGTGATAGAAGATGTCATTGTCACCCTTGAATCTAGGGAATAACCTGTTGATTTCACCATATTGTCCATTAAGGCAACCTTAGGAGGATATCCTATTATCCTAGGCAGACCCTGGTTAGCTACAGCTGATGCCCTTATAGGATGTCGTTCAGGAGACATGACAATTTATGATGGTCAATCAAGAAATAAATTGGCTTTATACCCACCTGTACAACCTCTACCAGATTTATCTCAACCAATTTGGCTAGATCTAGGAGAGGAATCTGAAGAAGTCAATTCATTAGCTTAGTTAATGATGCTACAAACTGATCCATTTTTCCAGCTTCAGAGTGAAGATAACCTGCTTCTACACATTTTGCAGTTTAGTTCTGGTTTGAATAGCCCATCTGTTTTGGATAGCCGTTCTCAGCAATGTTTCCTGTAGTAACTGGATCCTGAGAGCCATCATGATTTGCTATTATGTGATATATAGGCACCACCTTTATCAACAACCTCAATAAATGATCTCACCAAACAGATAGAACTATCTCTAGGCCACTATCTACATATCAATAATAAGTTGCCTCCATCTCAACAAACTGCCCTAGCCACAACGTTGCAAGCCCACAAAAGATATTTTGCATGGGACTATGGGGATATGAAGGGTTTAGACCCAAAACTCTGTACACATCGCATATATATTAACAGTGACTTCAAACCTATCAGGCAGCCTTAAAGAAGAATTAATCCAGCTTTAAGAGAAATTGTTAAAGAAGAATTGTAGAAAATGTTAGCAGCTGGCTTTATCTACCCAATCTCCAATAGTCAGTGGGTTTCCCCATTGGTCATTATTCCTAAGAAATGAGGAAAATGGAGGGTATATGTAGATTATAGAGAGCTCAACTTGGCAACAAAGAAAGATTACTTTCCTTTTCCATTCATTGATCAAGTTCTAGATAATTTAGCTAGGAAATAATACTTCTCATTCTTAGATGGCTTTAGTGGATACAATCAAGTCAAGATTGCCCCTGAGGATCAAGAAAAGACTACTTTTACATGCCCTTGGGGAACGTTTGCCTATTCAGTTTTGCCTTTTGGTCTCTGTAATGCTCCTGCAACTTTCCAGAGGGCAGTCATAAGTGTCTTCTCAGATATCTCATATGATTGCATGCAAATATACATGGATGACTTTATTGTTTATGGTACGACATTTGAGGAAGCTCAAGCCAACTTGAAGAAATTACTACAGAGATGTGAAGATCACAACCTATCGTTGAATAGTCAAAAGTGCTTCATGATGATGCAGGAGGGAATAGTGCTTGGTCACTATATTTCTGCTGCATGAATTCAGGTTGATCCTACTAAGATTGAGGTCATCTCTAAGCTACCCTCTCTTGCTAAGTAGAAAGAGCTACAGAGTTTTCTAGGCTATATTGGATACTATAGAAGATTCATCAAAGACTTCAGCCAAACAGCAGGCCCCTTATATAGTCTGCTGAAGAAAGATGCAGATTTTTCTTGAATAGAGGAATGTGAAAAAATATTCCTTGACTTAAAAGTCACCCTTACATAGGCACCTATTTTGAAAGGACCTGATTGGTCACTTCCATTTCATATTCATACTGATGCATTGGATTATACCATTGGCACAGTGTTAGGGCAGAAGGATGGTTCAACAAAACATGCACTCTACTACATAAGCAAAAATCTGCAAGGGGCTGAATTAAACTACACTGTTACAGAAAAAGAAATGTTGGCAATCATCTACGCCCTCAATAAATTCAGGCATTATATCACTAGTTATCAGATATTTGTCCATATTGATCATGCCACAATCCGGTATCTCATGAACAAAGCCTCAATATCCGGGAGACTGGCAAGGTGGTTATTGCTGATGCAGGAATTTGATATTACAATTGTGGACAAGCCAAGTAAAGCCAACGTGGTTGCTAATTTCCTCTCTAGAATTCAAAGGCAAGATGACTCTGCACTTATTGAAGACTGCTTTCCTGATGAGGACCTGTTTTCAATCAAGGTTATTCACCCATGGTATGCTGATATAGCAAATTATCTGGCCATAGGAAGAACTCCTCCTCAATTCTCCCCTAAGGAAAAGAGATTATTGGTATAGAAAAATTTTAACTTTTCTTGGATTGTAGATTGCATGTTTTATACAGGGCCAGATCAAGTTATGAGGAGATGTGTACCAGAGGAGGACACTCATGATATACTGCATGCAAGCCATGCTGAGCCATGTAGTGGACATTTTGCTGCCAAAAGGACAGCAATGAAAATTTTAAATACTGGTTACTATTCGCCCACTTTGCATAGAGATGCAGCTAAATATACCAGGAGATGTGACAAATTCCAACAGATGGGAAGACCAACTCGATCTGATGAGATGCCTCTATTTCCACAAGTTGTAGTTACACCCTTTGACAAATGGGGACTGGATTTTGTAGGACCAATTGATCCACCTTCTAATGGTAAGTCCTACATCCTTGTATGCACAGATTATGTCACAAAATGGGTAGAGGCTAAGCCTATGAAGCTTGCTAGGGATAATAAAGTGGTTGAATTCTTCTATGAGGAAATATTTACTAGGTTTGGTGTCCTTAGGGAAATAGTGACAGACCAAGGAGCACAATTTACTTTTACACTTATCACAGCTTTAGTCAATGAATACAATATACGGCATAGGAAATCAACTCCTTATCACCCCCAGGCTAATGGCCAGGTTGAGGTCACCAATAGGGACATAGAGGCCATTTTGACTAAAATTGTATATTTGCATAGGAAGGATTGGGCCACAAGGTTACCAGAAGCTATATGGGCCTACCGTACTACCTGGAAGACTGCTACAAGATATACACCTTTTGAAATGGTGTATGGTAAAACAGCTGTGATGTCAATAGAATTTGAACATAAGACTCTAAGAACAACATTAGAGATGGACATAGATTTAACAAATGCAAAAAAGGACAGAATTATGCAGCTCAATGCTCTAGATGAGCTCCCAAAGAATGCCCTGTAGCACACTGAGATAATACAAAATCCTAGAATAAGGTGGCATGATAAATACATTAAGGAAAAGAAATTCAAAGTAGGAGATTAGGCTTTGCTTTATGACTCACGATATAAGGATAATCCAGGCAAATTACAAACTAGATGGTTGGGCCCGTATGAAATTGAGAATGTATTTGCTAATGGTTCAGTTCAACTTGTAACAATTGATCCTGTTAGATTCAAGTTGTTAGTTAATGGACACCGCCTCCGGTTGTACCATAAACTAGTCTCAAAAGAAGAATTCATGTAGCAGTTCGTTCAGGATCCTGCCACTAATCCTCCTATAGCCGAAGGCTTTAGCCTTTCTCCTGCAACTTCACCATAATTTTGTAATGCATGCTCATAATAAAGGTTTTCTTTTTAAGGAAACCCCTTTTTCTTCATTTCCACTTGTCGCCACATTTCACTTCCTTATCTTCTGTCCCATCCATCCATTCCATTCATTCATCTCGTCTGCCCACATCACCCATCCACCTCATTCATCTGCACCACCCTTAACTATGATCTCATTCCCAACTGTCATCTCATGCCGAGGCCGTCATCTTTCTCAACACATAAAAGCATTTAATGAAAGGTATGCAATATCTTTTGTTATCATATCTTTGATTTATTGCATTTTATTCATTTACTACTATGTCTGTATCAGTCATTATTATCCGATCTCTGCCTATTCCTTAGTACATGTGTGGACACATGTCATACTTTAAGTAGGGGACGGGATAATCCACTTTTAAAAACTTGTCCTTTTGCCATTATCACAACTGCTCAAATAATCTTTCTTTATTATTTTCTAGTACTTTCCAAATATGATCGCATGTCTTTTTCATTGCATGTTTTTCATTGTAAATCACAATTAAAACTGCTTGTTTAAAAAGTTTATTTTTGGAAAAGAAGAGAAAAGTGATGGCGGGACAGAAAAGAACCAGAAAAGGAAGGAAAATTTTTGGATTTTCAGAAAAGAGTTGAGTTTAGCTAAGGAAAAACTGTGAATATGGGTGGTCAGCTGGTAAGACATGAGCCTGTAGCTCATGAGTTATTAATGTAAAATCCTCAAATAGTCCAAGCATTCAGCCTCTGTGGTTGGTTGAATTACTTTTTGAGTTTAGATGCTTTTAATGAGGAGGCTGCAGGCAAATTTTTGAGAACCTTTTCTGAAGGGGAGGCTATAGTATGGAGTCTAACAGTTGTTATAACTGAAGAAAGAATTGCAGAGGTAACTGGGCTTCCAGCTGTTGGAGAAAATTTTTCTTCAGATGTTGTCTCTGCAAGGGTAGAATTTATAATACCCATTGATGGACCTTTGGAAGTCTCTAAGCAGGGATGCAAGCGAGAGTCATTTCCTCCATATCCAGAATACGTTGATTTCATAATTAGGTATTTAACATGTGAAGGCCATTTTTCTTACCTGCATTCTTACCATTTCAAATTGCTGAGTCATATGAGGCATGGGTTAGCTGTTAATGTTTCAAATTTTTTGTTAAAATTTCTGGAACAATGTGCCCACGGAACTGAACAGGGGAAGGATAATTCTATTGCTCACCATGGCCTTATAAAATTGTTGATTGAATGCTCTTTGAGAGATGTATCACCTCTTTCTTGACAAGAATTTGTTGCCCAAAAGAGCCTACAACGTCCAAACCCCCATAGGGCGCTTACCCCACGGCCTTGGAAAAAGAAAGAGGAAATGGCGTCTACCAGTAGGAGAATAGGGCAAGGGTCATCTGCTCCTGTAGCACCTGGTCCTTCTGCTCTCACACCAGAGTCCTCTGCCCAGGTGCAAACTAGGGCTGCCAGTAAGAGAGAAAAAGGAAAAACAAAGGCAAGAGAGTCATTTGGGGTGGAACAAACCCCAGAATCTGACCCTCGTTCTCAAAAAAGGCAATGCTCTTCTCCTGTAGCATCTTTCTTTGCAGCAATTTATCCTACAGCAACACCTGTTGCCATAACCAGTTCACCATCATCCTCTGACAAGGTAGAACCTTCTAGGCAATTCAGAAAGAGGAAGGCTACGAGAGCACCTCCGGAAGCCGCAACATTGCTAAGAAGATTTTCCACAAGAAAATAGTGTAAAGTATCCCCTGCTTCACCTCAACCTGAGGTTATTATAATTTCAAAAGAATCTATAGATTCTGAATATGATGTTTCTTAGAATGTGTCTGAGAGTGCTGCATAGAGTTCATTTGTTATTCCTGAAGAAGAAAAAATTGAGACAAGGGAAGTTGAGCATAATGAAAGGGGGGTACCAAGTCTCGACAACTTGGCTACTGCGGCTATGCAGATTTTGGAGGAAGCACAGTCTTCTCCACTACATCAACAGGAACTCATCCTGCAGTAGGAGGAAGAACAGACTGAATAATTGGAAGTGGCCAATGAAGCTTCATTTCCCCCTGCAACTTGTCAAGCCATTGTTGTCTACAAAAAGACATTTTTGATTAAATTTTTGGAATATTTCAAAGCTACATGGAGACCGGTTACATTGCAAACCTTGAGTTTCCACCACCTAGCCAAGACTGAAATGCAACAAAGTCTTTGGGAGGAAGAAAAGAAGAAACTTAAAAAGGAAATTGAAAGGCAGAAACAGGAAATTTAGGAGTTAAAGGATAAAATGGATGAAATGTTGAAGGTAACTGGTCAAATTATGGAATGCAGACCACCACCCAGATTTTATGCTCTGTGCCTCAAGGAACAATTCTTGTGGTTCCAACTAATGATAATTTCTAGAAATCAAGATCCCATTCTTCACACTGCTAAAGAATTCTACGATGCATACCAGGCAGCTCCTAATTGGCTAAGAAATTCTGTGTGAAATTTATTTACATGGCTTTATAATTCTATTTGAAACAGAGTGGAATCCCCTTCTGTACATTGGCGACATCCATTTGAGATCACTTATGTATTGGGCAGCAAACAAAGAAAATTATGGCAGGCAATGGGAAGCATATGAAGAAGCCGAAAGGAATGAGCTTGTTCCATTGAGCCCTAAGAGTTCAGACCCCCATATAATGTTGAAAACGTGGCTTACTGTGGCTTATGGCTTTAATAATGATACAGTCAGGATGAAAATATTTGATCTTAAAAAAAGGTATATGATGAGTTTCAAGAACAGACATACTCATTTTGGAAACTGTCATACTCCAGAATTGAGAAAAGGTGGGAGAGATTAACTGTTGGGTTAAAAAGGTCTAAGCCTCATAGTCCCCTGAATTTTACAGCAACTCTCAAAAGATCAAGCAGATACATACAGTTGGGCCTTCAAAAGAGGTTTGAATTGTGGTTGCCATTGATATTTAGACCTCATGTGCTAATGTGGCCCCTTTATCCCTACCAGGATACAAATATTAATGAAGATACAGAAGCTCGTAGGTATGAAAGGTGGCAGAGTTTTAGAGGTTTTTATTACAAATTTGGAACTCTATTTCAGGGTCATGCCTCAACCACTGATTTCAGAGAGACCACCAGGAAGTTTAATGCTAGAGGACCAGCATTGGGTTAAGTAGGGGGCAAATGATGAGCCCAAAATATGCTCATAATTTGGATATCATGGTGTACTTTTACTACCCTTACTTTTGTTGTTCATGGTTGTTTAACTCTTTAAGAAACCTTTTATTGGGGGATATCCTGTAGCAATACACTTTCATGTTCCTACAGCCTATCATGTTGATTTGTCTATATTTATTACCTTGTTTGACTCTCCAAATGACTGGTATAACGCATGTAGTTTTTGAATGATGAAATAGAATTAAATGTGTGATTAATGAATGGATATTGTGTATGTGCCATGCGCCTTTTCTTTCCCATCTGTTACCTTGTGTTTCGCAGGTTGTTGAAGAAAGTATGATCGAGTCAAGCGCGGCTGATCTTGGCCTTGCAGTAAAGTCCATTTCCTACACGACTTCGAGGAAGCTCTGGCGAATAATTTTTGACCGAAACTATTGGGATGGATTTTAAACGTCATTTAATCTGGAAAGAGTGGAGTGTTAGATTCTCTCTAGATTGGGTTGAATGGATAAACTCATTTATGAAGTTTGTTCCTTGATTTCGGGATACATTTTACATCCATGTCTTTCTTTGTTAGGGTTAGTTAGTTAGTTGTTTTCCTAATTTAAATAAGTGTTCCTCCTGCACGGGTGAACAAGAGAAAGAGAGAAAAGAGAATAGAGAAATAGGAAATAGATAGAGAAACAGATTATGTAAGGGTTAGAGTTATAATATGAATCAAAGTTTTTGTTAGTTTTCTGAAGCAAAACAATCAATGTAAATGATTTCACATTATGAATAAAAGTTGATGGAGTTCTGAGTACAAACTTCTGTGTAAATTAGTTGATGCTTACTAAGGGGGCCCACTTAGTAAGTATCTATAGGAGAGTAGTTGTTTATCCTTTGTTAATTCAAGTTAGATTTCATTTTAGAAGTTTCAACACAAGCTCAGTCTTATACTGTTCATGCAGCATTGGGAATCCATCCCTGTGTTTGTTCCTACAACATAAGGCCAGTTTATAGTTTGTCTCTCAATTATAGCTATTATGATTTCTGCTTTGATTAGATTATGATTGAGTTAAGAGAACTTTGCATTACCTTCCTGTAGCATAGGTAGAATTTCTTTCCAAGTATTTATTTTCAATAGGTTGTGACTGAATCTGGTTCTTAGTGCACATATAGTGCCGCTCCATTTAAAGCATACGTTCCCTAGTTTGACAAGTAAATGAATGACCACGAAGAGGTATTAGTCGCCTGCTAGAATGTCCAATTCTCAGGATAGGTTTTGCCATGATTTTCATATCTTTTTGTGGGTGCGACCAGGGCACATCATCAGATTGCTTGGAGGTGACTTCGAAAGGAGGGTCACCCATACTCCTAATGCCTTCATCCACTAGTTTGGCTTTCTATTTATTTAGTTTCCCAAATTTACCTACATCTGAGCCAAGGGCTTCTCTGAGAGGCCATATAAGTTGCCTCGGTACCCAAATGACTAGTTGGTATTACTTGAACTCTCTAAGAAACTCCAACATGCACATACCCTCCTAAGTAACATGCATAGGCTAGGAATTCCTTATCCCCTTACCTTTAGCCATGGATTGTATGCAATCCCCTCATTCCAGTGTACAGAATACTCAGAAAAGGAGATAAATGAATACAACTTGGAGCTCCACACTGCCAGGCCACGGATGGATCCATATGGAAAGTTAAAGAAAATGGTTGGAAAGGAGTATGCTCACTTGCACAATGTCAAAGAATTTTGGAAAAATTGTAGAGATGATAAAGTAGTGTGTATGAGGCACTACATGTGCATGATGACATATTTTTTCAAGATGGTCAACTTGTTTTCGGTGCCAAACCAAATTGTGGAGGATGAGAACATGGTGCTAGATCCAAGAAATGATGTTGTTGCCAACCTGCAACTACCTCTAATTGACTAGAATGAGAAATAGGTCAATGACCTTGATATTTTGATGAAGCCCATAAAGGAAAGAACAAAACAATGGATTGATGGGCAGATCGCTCAATTGAAACTGCAAGGAGCTACTTTAACATATGGCGAGCTCGAGGATGAGCCCGAGAGCAAGACCGATAGTACCTCTGTTCCTGCCCCGTCTGGAGAGACTTCAAAGTATCCTCCCACCACCAGGTCAAGGAAAAGAAAAGAGGTGGTTGAGCACTATCCTAAGCACAAATTCTATTCAAGAAAAGCATCGTAAGGTGAACCTTCCAAGAAATCAGAGAAATCGGGTGGTTTCACTTAAATGCCCACCATTCAGGAGGACCCACTCCATGAGGGAGAGGAAGGAGAAATCGAGCAGCCAAATTCTCCACTTGTCACCTCTACCCTCATTTCCACTATTACTACCATTATCATCACTCCTCTGCTAGCATCACAAGTAATGCTTCCTTCTCCGCTCACGGTGGACATTTCAGTTCAGCTTGCTTCCACCTCTCCCACTACACCAATCTTGGTGGTAGATTCTTCCTCTGCTACAACTTCTCTACTCTCTTCCACCTCTATGTCTCTAATGATAGCTATTCCATTGGCCACAACAACAATGAAAATGCCTAACCTCTTGCTCCCAGAAGCCTTTTCTTGGCACATGCAGAACATACCAATGGTGCTATTTGGAGTATTAATGAATCCTACAGTGCAGGCTTACCTAGCACAAGTTGTAGTCGGCCTCCCTATTCCTACTTCTCCAACTAAACCACCAAAAATGGAGGAAACAATACAGATTTCTGAGGAGTTGGAGAGATGAGAAAGGGAAGAAACTAAAGAAATGGAGGATGAAGTTGATGATTATCATGACCATCATGAACATCAACACCTAGTCATTGATGAAGTGGTTCATGAAAAGGAGGAAACAAAATCTTCCAAAGAAGACATTGAATATCCTGAAGCAAGATACATCATGGAAACCTTTGACCAAGAGCTTGAGGAGGAGCTTGCTAAGCAATTGAAAGATGTTGGGGAGGAAGTCGAGAAGCAATCATCTGAAGAGAATAAAGATACAGACGATGAAATGGAGGTAAATAGAGAACCTCCAACCAGGGAACAAGATAAGAGCCCCAGTTATGGTGAAGAAATGCCTCCTTTGAGAGAAGAAGAAGAAAAGAAAGAAGAGGATAAGCCTAAAGAAGAGGCTAAAATAAGAAAGATCCCAGAGGTGGAGCATCACGAAGAATATGAGCAAGAAGAAGAAGAGAAGACATCCAAAGGGGAAGATAGCCCCAAGAAAAATCTAGCCACCACTGAATCTCTAGAGAAAGAAGCTATATTTATTTGAGATTCAGATGAAGAAGAGGAAGAAAAGACAGAAAAAAAGGCCCCGGGTCACCAAGAAATGGAGATCCATCATGCTTAAAAGGATGAAGGTGATCATGAATCACCAAAGGAAGGATCCCAAATTCTTGAATGGCTAGAAAAATAACTACAGAAGAAGGCCCCCGTCCTCAAGGATCCAAAATCCAGACTAGAATCCATCTTGGCTTGGGCACAGATAAGCACAAAGAAGGAAAAGAAGTCGAGGGTAAGATCTCATATAACAATAGACACCTTGGGATCAAGAGTAATGCAGATAGCTACTCTAGTGGTGGAAGGAGAAGAATTTAGTTATAATATCTCTACCATTGACCTGGGAATGGCCACGAGAGAAAGAAAAATTGATCATCTTCAAGGATCGGTTGCTACTATTGTCCATCAGATGCATAAGGAAAAATCCTCTAAAGAGGAATTCAAAGCACAAGCAATAGATTTAACAACTTATATTTAGCAATGGTCCTCCACCGAAGAGCTTCCCACCACGTCATCAGCTCCATCACAACTGTTGTCCAAGGACCACATTAGCAAGCTAGAAAGGAGAAAGAATTGAATGAAGGCCACCAAGGACTAGTTCTAATGGCTAATATATAATGGAAATATGAGCATCAGTTGTGCTATCAGAACGGAAAATAAATTTTGGGAAGTGCAAAAGCAACTTGAAGGCATCATAAAATTCTGCACTGACTTCCCATAATTATATAGAATTACATATCCCAAACTTGAGGCTATCCTCAAGGTACTTGAGAAATCTTGGGAAAAGGAGCTTGCATTGGAAAAGGATGATCATTGGCTTGTAGAAACTTGGAAATTGGACCTTGATCACAGGAGAGAAATATTGGAACTAGTACTCCTTGAACTGGAGCTTGATATTGATTGGGCCAAGGAAATTAGGACGGCTTATGAGGAGTATCTAAAGTTAATGAAAAATTACGATATGCCTATCGCCGAGCTAGATCTAGAAAAGATAAATCCATGCTTCCATCAAAAGATGGAGAATAGAGCCACAGATACACTTACGCTTGACTTATGGATTTTTCTACCCAAGCCTTCACTCAATCTGAGCAAGTGATAAAGAATACTCCCAAATGTGACAAGGATTGGGATGTAATTACCAGTTGATCTAGGAAATTAAACTTCCAATTACTTCAATCTGATATAATGGAGTGGAATAAGCTCTAGGAATTGATTAGCAAGTTTGTGGAATATGCTACTGTGAAGAAGCATGAAGGGAATCTGGTGATTGATGATGAATTTCTCACAATATAGTTGTAGCCAAGGTAGCCAACTACAGGACAAAATTGCTATAGTGTTGTCCACTAGAAGACAAAATAGGCTAGAAGAAAAAAGTGTATTTTATATTGTAAAATATTTGGGGGTAGGTGAAACCCTAATTTGTTGTCAATCTTGGCCACACAATGAGATTAAATCTTGGCCATTCATTTTTCTTTTTGGACACTATAAACAGGGGGTATCCTCTCATTTTCAAGAGAGAGTTGTGTTGTTGTAAAGACATGTTGCTGGAATTTTAATAGAAATTCATTGATTTTTGGTGGATTCTTGAGTTCCATTTCATGTTACATGATTCTTCTCCTCATAGTTAGTGAATTGAAATAGATTTACTTTGTTGTTCTATGTGTTTATCATGCTTTAGTAGATTAGTTAATGTTGTTCACTAATGGTGAAGAATTTTGTTGTGCTGATGCCCTTCCTTGTCCATGTTTTTTGTTGTTTGTTGATGATAAATAATAGTGTAAAGCTAGTTTGGACATGAGTTGAATGTTGCACTTAAATTCTATCTTTTGTTCATGCTTTATGGTGAATGAAGGGTTGAACATCTACAGACCTTAGTAGATTGCACTAGTTTCATAAGACTATGAGCTAATCTGGTTAAGTGGGATTTGGTTTTAGGAAGGCTGTCTAATGTAGCATCCTCCATTATCACTGTTCATTTGTAGTTTTAGGTCTAGGAACTTCTCCCTTTCCCTGCCATTTTGAATTTTATTTTAAATAGTAACTTAAGACAAGGTTCATTGCACATTGTAAAGCCAAATTTGATGATGAAATAGAGTTCTAGACTATTTTTTTGAACCTACAGCAACTGTACATCAATTTCCACACCTTAAGAACTCCATTTGAAGAACCAATTCCCCTCCAACTTAACTTATGTAAGACTGCCCTGTGATTACCATCAAGATCACATGAAACCATTGAGACATTCCAAGCAAGTCATGACTAGACACCCAAGAGACCTTGGGGTAATTTTTTGTAGCTTGTTTGTAGGAAATTGCCTTTCAAGAGAGGTAATGCACTTAGGCATTGCCTATGTTGAGAAGTGCTAAAACACCCATCAATAGAACTGGCTCTAGAAGGAGGGCCCTTTGAGTTAAGTTGGATCGAATTGGTTCATTCTCACCTAAAAGATTCCAAATATTTCTAAGATACACACCTAAAAAAGGGGAATTTCAGGAACTATAGCCCCCTACAAGGGCTAGAAATGTTAGAAACCCATGATCAGATTTGCAAACCGAATAACCTTCCACAGAAGAGAAAAATTAGAAAAGGCAGAGATATTGCAAAAAGATGTGCAACATTAATTATTCGAGGAATTCAATTAATTACAAGATATGATTTGCTTTATAAAAGCAAAGATGCAAACCTAATCTTATCTTGAGCAACAAGATAGCTTGATAAGATAAAGATGAGATCCTAAAACCTAGGAAATAAATATGCCTAAGTAAACTTATGCAAATGTGTAATTAAATATTAATTACACCAACACCCCCCCATAAGTGCAACTTAGGGAGAAGTAGATTATTATGCAAATATGAGTCCCGGCAACAAGGCCTGATCAGGTACTCATGTACAAATGCAAAGAGAGAGAAACCCCCCTCAGTGAGATGAACTGCTGTGAAGAATCACTGGAAGAACTCTGTGGAGTAACACTAGAACTTGATATAGGCAAGTAAGGAAATATTCTTCTGTATACTACTGAAACCGGATGAGAGTCACTGATTGACTCAAGGAATCATGATAAAGCAACAGAAGACCCGATGCCACGGAACACTCAAAAACTCCAAACGGGAACAACTCTGGAATATGTGAGCAACAATAGATGAAAAAGATGAACCCATAATGATGACAAAATCTGGAAACCATGTATCTCGATGCCGATGCCAAACTATGACTGAAACTCTTCCATGGGAATGAGTACCAAAAATAGACTCTGGAACAATAACCACAAAAAAATGGCCCTCAAATTGAGATGGATCCAATGTGGATCATTAACCATAGGCTCTCAATCTGAAGTGTGAACCAATGAATCTGACATGTGTCAAGCAAGACAAGAATTGTGGCCAAAAGAAACTAAGAGACCAAATAGACTCATGTGAGTTTCCATCAAAACAAGATGAATATGGATATGCAAAAAACCCCCCCGAATGGAACTTTATCATAGTTCATTTATTACAATAACCCACTGATTGTAAAAGGAGAGCATACAAACATGCATAAGAATAAAATAGAAATTGATGTCAGATCTGTGTAGAGGACAGAATCAGCTTTCCGATGCCGCAAGAATGACGAAAAATGGATCACTGAGTCAAAAGATATGTCCTCCGAAGCAAAATCTGAACATCTGAATTCTACTGGAAAAATATCCCATCAAACAAAAAAAATTCTAGAAATAGACTGCACCATCAGAAAATTGGGCTCGCCAACTTTTCGGCGATATTTCGTTTCAAAAAATCCCCCTCCGGGATCAAAAGTTATGATGAAATGAAAAAAAGGGCTATTCAAGGGCAAATCAGGGTATTCAAAGGCTAAATGGGGGCAATTTTTGGCTCCTTCTGCTTTAGCCCTTGGTCTGCCATATGACCACGGGCGGGGCTGTGGCGAAAAAAGAGCCCGCCACCGGTGGTGGCAGCGGGGCTGAGGCCGGCGACGACCGGGGCGGCGCCACCCCCATAGGCAGAGCCCCCGGTCGGTAATAGGACCGAGAGCGAAGGTAAAAGGGCTGGCGTTGTAGTGAAATCACCGGCCGGTGGGAGATGCCGGAAGGCATAGAAAACAGCGGGCTGAGGAAAACTAAAAGCCCAGCGGGTAAAATGGGAAGCGGCCGACGGTGGAAACCAGTTGGGGAATTCGCCGGAAACAAAAAAGGCCAGCTGGAGGGTACGGTACAGTCGGTGGGGGTCGACAATGCTGCACACTGAGGTACGATAGTACCAAAGATTGCAGCATGGAAAAAATAAACCCCCCTGAACATTTAAATAAAATGCCTCCAACATAAATTATTTTATGCCCAAAATTTTAATAAAGCCTGATTAAAATTATTTTGCAGAATATATCAAAATATATATATTTTTTTTCTGCAACTAAATCGTACCCTGTACCTGGCGGGCCGTACGGCCTGCTGGGTAAAAAAATTTTGCCTTACGAACAGCTGATGCCTAACATAGGCGAGTTATATGTCATTTTTCATCTCTCGGACATTCTGGATCTGATGGTGAGGTCCGATCTGCCTGAAAATGCACCAGAAGCTTCGCAACTCCCAGATCTGACAAATCTTCAAACCCTCATAACTTTGGCAAAAAATGTCGGATTCAGGCAAAACAAAAGTCGATCTTGACTTTTTCGATAGCCCTGGACTCGAAAATGAGCTCAGATTTCCTCCAACATGCGCTGAAAGCAACCATGTAAGAACACCCAAATAGAGAGACAAACTCGAGGTATGAAACCCTCGAGGAATCCTGAATGAATTCTGCGTTGAATCTCTCCAGAAATCTGAGAAGGGGCTGCAAATCAAGGCTCTGATACCATGTTAGAAACCCATGATCAGATTTGCAAACCGAATAACCTTCCACAGAAGAGAAAAATCAGAAAAGGCAGAGATATTGCAAAAAGATGTGCAACATTAATTATTCAAGGAATTCAATTAATTACAAGATATGATTTGCTTTATAAAAGCAAAGATGCAAACCTAATCTTATCTTGAGCAACAAGATAGCTCGATAAGATAAAGATGAGATCCTAAAACCTAGGAAATAAATATTCCTAAGTAAACTTATGCAAATGTGTAATTAAATATTAATTACACCAACAAGAAATACTCGAAGAGAGGACTTAGCCTCATCCACTTCATCTGCTTCACCTGCCTCTTCCTTCCATCTGCCCTACACTCATCCTTCCTTTTCCGCATCCACCTCCTCCACTCAGCCATCCCAAGATGCCTTCTAGCTACTTGCTTCCCAAATCCAGGGCATTGCTCTTGCCCCTGCCTTCCAAGCCCAAGGTGCAGTCAAAGCTACTGTTGCTCCTACATAGCCCCAAGTTCCTATTCAACAACAAGTACCACCTCTGCCTCCCCTCATGCCTTGGATAGGAAATAATCCTTCTTCATTTTTATTCAATGCTTACCATGACATGCCCAAGAATTCAGAGGGTTTTTGCACAAAATTCAATCCTCAAGATCCACAGAGGATAGCCGAAGAACATATTAAGATATTCCAAACAACACTAAAGGATATGCAGATTGATCATGAGGATGTGGCATGCAGAATTTTCCCTTATTCTTTGGGAGATGAAGCTTTCTATTGGTACATCAACTTGTCAACAGGATCTATTACCACTTGGGACCTTTTGAAGAATGCCTTCTTGAGGAAATACAAGATTCCAATCACCTCCTCAAAACTATATTAGCAATTCATGTCTATTCATAGGAAGGTCAATGAACCAATCAACTCCTCAAAACTGTATTAGAAATTCATGTTTGTTCGCAGGGAGGTCAATGAACCAATCAACTCCTTCAACGATCAGTTCCATTAGGCGTACATGAGATTGTTGTAAGGAAAGTAGAGGTGTGGAAGCAACTTTCCTAACATCAAAACCACAAGGGAATAAGCAGGTAGTACTTTTAATTTTCTAACTACAGTCCAATTAAGACACACATGCAAGATTTATAGAAACAGAGAAGATACTCAAAGACAATGAACAATAGATTTACGTGGGAAAACCCTTTCAGGAAAAAAACCCACCACACCAAGCTGAATCTCTTTATATTACAGTAACAAGATATTACATACAATTCAAAGATGCAACTCTTTGGTTATCAGTTCTCAGTAGCTACATTCACTGTTCATACAGTTATAGAAAAAACTCTCAACCAATTCAATTTTCTCATCGTCTCAATTCAAAATAGAATAGATCCTTTAAATCTTATCACACTCTAATTTTTGTCTTCTGTCCATCCTTATCTGCCAATGCTCCATCGAAGAGAGTTTCCATGCCTTTCAGATTTTTCCTTGCATGAAATTTTTCTCCAGTGTTGCAACTGATGCAAAAATCCAACTGTCATCTATTTGAAAAAATTGCTTCCTCTGATTGGTCCAACAGGAAGCCACATAGGATGGTCACATGGTCAATGGAATTCAGACTTTGTTGGCATGTTGGTGAGACACTAATAGTATCTCCGTGATGCCACAAAGTTTCTCTATCGATATTGGCTTTAAGCCTCCAACAGTCGGCAAGACAACAAAAAAGTTATACCGAAACCATCGATGTCCATTTCGATCCTATCGGCAAGAGTTTCCCTTATCAGCGAGACTCATATCAAAAGCACAAATCACAGCAATCAGACATTCTATCGGCAAGACACTTCATTCTCGCAAAGACCTTATGTTGAAGTCACAAGTCACAATGATGAGGTTTCCATTCGGCGTGATAATTACTTTTTGGAGAGACTCATATCAAAGTCAGAAGTCATAGCGATGAGATAAACTATTGGCAAGACACTACATTCTCGCCAAGACTTCCCATCGACCACAACATGCTACAACAAAGCCAAACTTCTATCGGAAAAACCCCACAGTTTTGGTGAGACATCATACTGCAAGACATAACTTACACCGAATAACACTGTCGGCAAGACTCAAGTGTTTCGTTGAGATGTCATAGCGGTCATCCCATGTCACCCTGAAAGACACGTGCTATCAGCAAGACTCATGTCTTTTTCCGTGACCTTTCAAACTCATAGAGACATCTTACCGAAACCCATGTTTCATCGATAGAGCCATATTATTGGTGAGACATTCCAAGTCGGTGAGACCACATACCAACAATAAACTTCTTTGGCCAAGTCTCCCCGACGCCCGATAAGAACACACTGTCGCTCGAAGGTTTCCATTCACCGAAAGGTCATGCCAAATGCACAAAGTCACAGTGATAGACTTTGTCGGCAAGACTTCAACCCTGTCACGACGATATGAACTTTTTAGAACTTTAGAATAGTTAGTCGGCCAAACATCCGTGATGTCACACCAACTTTTCCTTCAAGGAGTTTCATGTCAGTAAGGATTGAGGCACAAATTCCAACAAGCTCCCACTTGATGAAGATCGTACTGACATCTCCAGAGCATCATAAAACTATTGAAAATCATGGGCCAAGAGGCCCATCGAACTTGCACACCAACTGAACTTGTTTGTGCTCATAGGCTTCGTCAATGCATCTGCAACATTCTCTAGAGTATCCACTTTCTCCAAAGAGACCTTCCCATCCTCCACCATATCTCGTACAAAATGATACTGTACATCTATATGTTTCGTCCTGGCATGGAAAGTAGGATTCTTTGCCAAACATTTAGCACTCTAACTGTCACAGTAGATAGTAATTTTTTCTGCTTCAAAACCAATGTTAGAACAAAAATGTTTTAACCAGATTGCTTCTTTACAAGCATGTGTGGCTACCATGTATTTTTCCTCTGTAGTGGACAAAGCAACTACAACTTGTCACTTCCTCATCCAACTCACTGCACCACCATTCATCATGAAAACATATCCACTGGTGGATCTTCTGTTGTCAATGTCCCCTGCCCAATCAGAGTCAACATAACCTTGAATACTAAGAGTCCTCTATGATTCAACCAAGTTCCCATCGTAACACAGAGCATAGTCTGAAGTACCCTTCAGATATCTAAACACTCTCTTCACACCATCCCAATGTGTCCTTCCAGGATTAGCCATAAACTGACTAAGAACTCCCACTGCTTGGGCAATGTTTGGCCTTGTAGAGACCATTGCATACATAAGGTTGCCAACCACACTTGCATAAGGTACACTGGTCATATCCTCCATCTCAGTAGGAGATTTTGGACAATCCTCAATAGATAGCTTTGTTCCTTGTGTAACTAGAACAACTAGCTTCTTGCAATCAGTCATACAAAATCTTTCTAGAACAGTCATGATATACTTACTCTAATTGAGCCAAAGCTTTCTATTCTTTTTGTCCCTGGTTATTTCCATTCCCAGAATGTACCCTACTGCACCAAGATCTTTCATTTCAAACTTTGCAGACAACTGAGACTTAAGATCAAAAATCATTAGCTTACTATTGCCTATGAACAACATATCATCAACATAGAGAGCAATAATAGAGAGCAATAATAAGTACTTGATCACTTTTAGCTTTGTAATATACACAATGATCACATTTTGATCTTACAAATCCCAATGACAAAATAAAAGTGTCAAATTTCTGGTACCACATTCTAGGAGACTGTTTTAAACCATACAGAGATTTCTTCAACTTGCAAACCAGTCTTTCCTTACCTTTTACCACAAAGTGCTCTGGCTGGGACATATAAATTTTTTCTTCAAGATCACCATGAAGAAATGTTGTCTTCGCATCCATCTGTTCAATCTCTAAGTCATACATAGATGCAAGTGACAAAAGAAATCTAATAGATACCAACTTAGCTACAGGAGAAAATATTTCTCCATAACCAATTCCCTCTACCTGGGAATAACCTTTTGCAACCAACCTTGCTTTATATTTTTCTACACTACCATCTGGACCAATTTTCTTTTTGAATATCCATTTGTAGCCTATAGATTTTCTACCTTTAGGCAATGGAACCAAACTCCAGGTATCATTCTTTTCTAATGATGCCATTTCATCATTCATGGCTTCCAACCAAGAGTTTGAATCAGACATTTTAAATGCCTCTTTCACAGTCCTAGGTTCATCAGTGCTAGAAATTAAAGCATAGGCACAAGTAGACTCTATCAAATAAAACCCATACCTTTTAGGTTGCTTTCTTTAATGAGTTGACCTCCTCACAAGCTGAGGCTGAGGTGGTTCTTCATCTTCTTTAGAACTTTCAGAACTACTTGAGCTCTCCTCAGTATCAGGTACATTTTGATTTATCAATTCCTCTTTGTCTAGAGTTTGAGGAATTTCTGCTACATCCTTTTCATTTTCTAATTTCTTCTCTGACTACAGATCCAGTGTAGAAGGCTTCAACTCACGAAAGATAACGCTTTTGCTATACAAAACCTTCTCAGTCTCAGGATTCCAAAGCTTGTATCCTTTTATTCCAGCACTATAGCCAATAAAGATACACTTTACAATTTTGTTTTCCAACTTGGATCTTTTTTCAAATGGCACATATGCATATGCCTCACAACCAAAGACACGAATATGTCTTAGAGAGGGCTTCTTTCCAAACCATGCTTCTATTATCACCTGATGTCCAACACCTCAGTGTAACATTGGAAGACCTCCAAAGATGTGGGTTTCTTGTAAGTAGAGGTCAACCTCCGGAGAAGGCCAGCTTCCTTTGGTGTCACCTAAAACTACTAATTTTTTTGAAGGAAAAGGGAGAGAGATAATGGATAAAAATAAAAATTAAACTGTAAGGTAATACACCGAAATGATAGGAACAATGAGATACTCGAGCTACACTTGAATACTAGTGATAGCCATGAGACTACACAACAAGATCTTGTAGATCACACATTCAAACAGGTTTGACATGCACATGCCTTTAAGAAGGAAAAGGCATATTTTCACAAACTAGAAGCTCATGTGCAGGATTAAGTAAACATAGTTTGTAACCTACACGATACTACTTATGCAAAGAAAGGCACGACATGAAACAAAATCTATAAGGAAAGAGAATATTTTACTAAGTAGCTCAATGAATCACTTAAAAAGAATGCACTATACTTGATAAGAATTAGAAGTCAGAATGATGGACCATCAATAGTAACCAAGGTAGATTTTGTATATTATGTTCCAAATTGAGTTACAGAATCTTGCTAGTCTGAGAGAGGACTGCAAAAAGGGTCACAGAGTTCAAAAGAGCATACCTCCAAACTCCTTTATAAGAAGGAAAAAATGCCTTATATACAAAAGTAAGGTCAGCCCCTAAGGGCTAACAAAATATCTATCAGAAAGATTAGCCTTTAGATTTTTCATGTAGTTAACATTGCACCCTGCATGTCCTGTTGTTTATATCGGTGTTAAAGATCACCCCTGGAGAAGCCCTCAGATCTTTAGCAGCAACCACCGCATTCACTTTTGCTCCTTGTGTCAACTTTGAATTCCCCCCAGTTGAGCTACTTTGAATGCACCTGACTCATGCTACTTTTCCTTCTGTTAATCACCTTCTCCCTAGTCAGACCACCATGACTCGCCCTTAGCTTTCTTTGATTGGTTGAGCCTACTCCATGTAGATCTTCGAGCGGTCAAAAACTCCTTAAGTTAGAATCGCATCTCACTGATGTGATTATGTGTCTCTGCAGCTATCGACATATCATAGAACAGTCAGTGAGAGCTCATACTGTAGGCAATATGCTATCAGTGAGCCCATTTCATGGTCGGGGAGACAACCTTACTTCAACAAGACCTCTTTCTGAAGTCCTTTTCTCAGCGAGGCCTTTTTAGTGTCAGCTAGACTCCCACCGAAGGCAAACATATCGAGGCCCTCCACTCAGTCGGCGAGACTAAATGTCTTCACCGAGACATTACAGCGAAGGCATTAACCTTGGCTAAGACCATGAGCAACTCAGGGAGACCTACGACGATACCTCATTCTGCTCAAGCTCTTTATTTCCTTCGATAAGACTGTGGTAAGTAAAGAAGACATCATAGCACAGTCCATCGGTCATACCGATTCCCGTTCCATCACTGAGACCACCTTGATTCACTGAGACATCTTGTAGAATTAACTTTCCCTCTCATGTTACATTGAAGATCTTTCCCCATTCGTCAAGACTCCACTTTGTCAGCCAGACCTTACATCGATATGACTTCATTGGCAGGACTGCTGGCTTTCAGTGAGACTTTAATCATCATCAGGACTTCATGGCGAAGGCATCTCCTCTTGGCAATCTCTTTAATATTGGCAAGACATCAGAGTCGGGGAGACCTTTCTTCGACTTGAATGCTACGCCGAAGGCTTCCTGTTGTCGGGAAGACTTCATCTTATCGCTGAAACATCTCAGAAAACTCAACTCCTACGCTGAAAGCCATCATCTCCATCTGAGCGCGTGATTCCTTAATATGTCGGGGAGACATCAGAGTCGAGGAGACCTTACCCTTATCACCAGGACATCTCTATGAATGCTTTGTTACGCCGAAAGACTTGTTTTCTGGAAATCTCCAATTCCTGTTGGTGAGACTCCGACTGTTTGCTAGGACCCTTCACCGAGCGCCAAAAGTTACCCCGAAGCCCTCAGTCGCCATGAGTCTCCTTGAGCTCACAATTGAATGGCCTATTGGTCAGAGGAAACCATGTGATAAGAGGTCATACCGAACCCTCAATGTTATAGCGATAGGCTCTGCAGCCTCGTTCGGTAGGACAAAAACTAGGTCACAGCGAGCCGTTCAAAATGGAAAGTAACAAAGCAACAAGTCGGCCAGACAGTGAAGATGTCATGTCAACTGGCTCTAATGGAGGCTGAGCCTGTAACTATTGAAGCATATTTCCAACAATGCAGGCCTCCCAACTAAATTCCCTATGAAATGTCATCAGATGCATGAAATAACCCTCAATGGAGATATCCCATTTGGCCCTTATGAGCATCTGCAACATAGATGCCTTGCCTAATTGAGCCTGAGGGTGAAAATTGGGTAACAGCTTCCAAAGGCGTCTTCTCAACAAGAGCATAGTTAGGAGAATGATTTAACAAGTAACATGTTGTAGAGACTGCTTTAGCCCAGAACTTCTCCTCCAAGCCAGCACTGCTTAGCATACTTCATGCTTTTTCCATTAATGTCCTATTGAACCTTTCAGCAACTCCATTTTGTTGAGGAGTGTAAGGTGTAGTCTTATGTCTTTTAATCCTATGATCTGTACAGTACCTTTCAAATTCATCCAAACAGAACTCACTGCCATTATCAGTCCTTAAACATTTTATTTTTCTACCAGTCTGATTTTCTACAAGGTTTTTAAACTCCTTAAACTGACTGAACACTTCTGATTTACTTTTCAGAAAATATACAAATGTCCTTCTAGAATAATCATGAATAAATGACACATAGTATGTTGATTTAGACAGAGAAGGAACATTCACTGGACCAAACACATCAGAATGTATATAATCAAGCAAACTAGAAGATTTGTGAGGAATGGAATAAAATGAAACACGGTGTTGCTTTCCATAAATGCAATGTTCACAAAATTCAAACTCAAGGTTACAATCATTAAGCCCTTCTACCAAGTTTTTATTTTTCAAGGTTTTTAAACCTTTTTCACCAATGTGGCCTAGCCAATGATGCCAGAGCATTGTCTTTTTTGCTGGAAGTTTAACCTCCATGGAGTTTACTCCATCAAGAACATTTTCCTTCTTATATCCATGAGTAGCCTTAAGTGACTTTGCAGAGACACTATTGCATTGAATATCTTGTGCATCCAGCTTGTACAAGGTACCAATCCGAGCACCTCTAGCTAGCACCATAGAGCCTCTAGTCATCTTGTAGCCATTTCCAGAGAACGTGACTTGCACTCCGATATCATTCAGCTTACTTATAGAAATTAGGTTACGAGCCAGACCTGGTATGTGCATCACATCATTGATTCTCTTCACTCTTCCATCAAGGAATTGAATTCTAACTCTTCCACGACCAACAATTTCCAAAAATGAATCACTTGCCAAATACACCTTTCCACCATTGTATTCTTCATACTTCGTGAACCATTCTCTATGAGATGTCATGTGGAAGGATGCTCTAGAATCAATCAACTAGACATCATTTGATGCCCGTGTAGCCAAAGTTGCAATGAAAGCGTCTGCATCACTATGAGAAGAATCATTTCCATAAGAGTTCTTCTTCTTTTTCTCCTCCTTGTAATCCTTTTGGACATGACCAGGTTTCCCACAGTTCCAGCACTTCACCTTTGACTTCTTGCCAGGAGACTTTGATCTCCCTTCTGATTTCGATCTAGACTTCTTGTCCTTCTTCTTGCCTTTCTCCTTTGGTCTACCTCTAACAGCCAGAGCCTCCTTTGTCATCTCAGAAGATTTTCTTCTCATTTCTTCTGATAACAGAGAAGCAACAACATCTTCCATCTTGAATGTGGATGTTGTACTCCCAATGGCCATCACTAGATGATCCCAAGAATTAGGCAAAGAACATAGCAATAGCATGCAATGATCTTCATCTTCAATCTTCACACCAACAAATGTCAACTGATCAATCAGCATGTTGAAAGCATTTAAGTGATTAGCAATAGACTCTCCTTCCTACATTCTCAAAGAGTACAGCTTCTTCCTCAAGAATAGCTTGTTCACCAAGGACTTGCCTTGATAAATAGATGCTAATCTTTTCCACAAGGAAGATGCAGTTTTTTCTTCATGCACGTTTAGAAGAATAGAGTCTGCCAAATAGAGCCTTATCAGCCCCTTAGACTTTCTATCTGCAAGGTCCCAATCCTCTTGCTTCATGCCTTGAGGCATTTCTCTAGACATAGCATTCCAAATATCTCAGTCTACTAATAGATCTTCCATTTTGAGTTTCCACAGCTCAAAGTTGCTACCATTGAATTTCTCTATATCCATCCTTCTGGATGTGATTGCCATCTTAATTTGTAATTAAAATTAACAGAACTCTAAAAAACTCCCACTGGAAAAGGATTGACACAAAAAACCCAACCCACTCACAAGGACAACACAATTGGCCAGGCTATGATACCACTTGTAAGGAAAGCAGAGGTGCAGAAGCAACTTTCCTAACATCAAAACCATAGGAGAGTAAGTAGCCAATACTTTTAATTTTCTAACTACAATCCAATTAAGATACACATGCAAGATTTACAGAAATAGAGAAGATACTCAAAGACAATGAACAACAGATTTACATGGGAAAACCCTTTTAGGAAAAAAACCCACCACACCAAGTTGAATCTCTTTCTATTACAGTAACAAGATATTACATACAATTCATAGTTGCAACTCTCTGGTTATTAGTTCTCAGTAGCTACATTCACTGTTCATATAGTTATAGAAAAAACTCTCAACCAATTTGATTTTCTCGTCTCGATTCAAAATAGAATCGATCCTTTAAATCTTATCACACTCTAATTTTTGTCTTTTGTTCATCCTTATCTGCCAATGCTCCATCAAAGAAAGTTTCCATGCCTTTCAAATTTTTCCTTGCATGTAATTTTTCTCTAGTGTTGCAACTGATGCAAAAATCCAATCGTCATCCGTTTGAAAAAACCGCTTCCTTTGATTGGTCCAGCAGGAAGCCACATACGATGTTCACACGGTCAATGACATTCAGACTTTGTTGGCATGTCGGTGAGACACTAATAGTGTCTCCTCGATGCCACAAAGTTTCTCTATCGATATTGGCTTTAAGTCTCCAACAGTCGGCAAGACAACAAAAAAGTTATACCGAAACCATCGATGTCCATTTCGATCCTATCTGCAAGAGTTTCCCTTATCGGCGAGACTCATATCGAAAGCACAAATCACAGCGATCAGACATTCTATCGGCAAGAAACTTCGTTCTCGCAAAGACCTTATGTCGAAGTCACAGGTCACAGCAATGAGGTTTCCATTTGGCGTGATAATCGCTTTTTCGGAGAGACTCATATCGAAGTCAGAAGTCATAGCGATGAGATAAACTATCAGCAAGACACTACATTCTCGCCAAGACTTCCCATCGACCACAGCATGCTACAACGAAGCCAAACTTCTATCGGCAAGACCCCACAGTTTCGGTGAGATGTCATACTGCAAGACACAACTTACACCAAATAACACTATCGGCAAGACTCAAGTGTTTCGCTGAGATGTCATAGCAGACATCCCATGTCACCCTGAAAGACACATGCTGTCGACAAGACTCATGTCTTTTGCCATGACCTTTCAAACTTGTGGAGACATCTTACCAAAACCCATCTTTCACCAATAGAGCCATACTATCGGTGAGACCACATACCGACAATAGACTTCTTTGGCCAAGTCTCCTTGACACCCGATAAGAACACACTGCCGCCTAAAGGTTTCCATTTGCCAAAAGGTCATGCCGAATGCACAAAGTCACAGTGATAGACTTTGTCAGCAAGACTTCAACCTTGTCACAATGATATGAACTTTTTAGAATTTCAGAACAGTTAGTCGGCCAGACATCCGTGATGTCACATTGACTTTTCCTTCAAGGAGTTTCATGTCAGTAAGGATTGAGGCACAAATTCCAACAATTGCAAGCTCCTTATGTGCTTAATGATGTCATTGTATTTCCTATCTACTATGCCACCCTAGACAACCTCACTGCAGCGTTGGTGAAAAGAATGAACCCACCACCTGCCAGATTGGTGGATGCTTATGTTGAAGCAGTTATAGCCAGCACTGACTTGGGACAAAACATTTCAGGCCCACTACCTTCCTTGGGATAGGTTTCTCATCCCATGCAAGTTCAAGGGCTCACACAAGCTCTACAACATTAGATGCCTCTCATAAACCAAGTTCCATAGCTGCCCATAGTTCCTCATCTAGGACAACCCTTGAAGCAGGCACCTCTCGTGCCTCATTATTTGTAGCCCCAATAGTAGCAGGTTTATTCATATCAGCCCTAGGTGCCATTATATCTACAAGGGCCCGAATTCTCACCCACTCAACTGAACCAACTAGTAGCACAACCTTTCTTTCACCAAAATCAAACACCATAGCCAAGCAATGCAGAGAAAGATTGATTGGATGAATTAACGGAGATAATCAGAAAAATATCTATAGAAATGATGCATTTATGAAATCAAAATAACTAGCTACAAGCGTCTCAATGTAGCATCTAGGCTAACCTCAACCCAGAGAATAGAGATAACCCTGATGTAGGTACCTCATCCAGGCCAAATTACAAATGAGGAGAAAATTCCAATCAGAACTTCGAAAGGAGGCCTTCACAAAAACATAATAGAACACAAAATACAAGGCCAGACAATGGAGGTGTTCCTACTCCTCTCGATCAACCTACCAATGCAGAGAAGACGACCAATGGAGTGTATCTCACCAAGGTAGCTTTGTCTGGATGTTGCTAGATTCAAAAAACAAATAGGTACTTTGATTGGATTGCCCCGAATTCCTCATGGCTGCAGAAATATTTCAAGTAGAGGTTCAAAACTCCATAGATAGTGCTGGGTGCTGAAACATAGTCCCATCGGAACCATATGACTCTTTTGTGCTTGTAGTTAACCAAGCCTCATTCCCACGAAGTGAGACTAATTAACCAGAAACTGAGACTATCGCCCCAAAGAACAAAGAAGTGAAAGAGGTAAGTAACGAAGAAACTTTATCTCAGCTCTTTGCTTCGGTAGATAATGGTCCTATTACCAATTTTTCGCAACAACTCAATTGGTGGAGCTGGATTTAATATTGTTATATTTTAAAAGTGAAGTAACAATTATTTTTGCATTATGCTTAAGTGTTGTTTTCACTTTGTTCATTATTTGTCAAGTGATAGTTATGCATTGAAAAGAGGAATCAGAATTTTAGAAGTTGTTATTCAATGTTTCAGAATCAAATGGAGTACAGAATTGAGAATACAATAATAAAGCATTTCAGATTGCTTTCATTTATTTCATGAAGTAATTCATATTTACAGAATTTCATTTGATTGCAAGAATTCAAATGATAATACAACATTGCATTGAGATGCATTTTCTTTTCAAAGTGAAAAGCATAGGATTGAAATCAAATATCCACACAAGCCTTGGATGTAACTGTTACAGTGCATCACTAGTATCATACTACATTATGGAAGATGCATTAAAAGAAGAAATCACATAAGTAACAACATAATCATCATTGCCTGATTGGTTGATGGTCGATGCTGAAGTGGTGCACCTTTTGTCTTCTCCAAGCTCTGTTGACCTGTAGGAAGGAAGAGAGGGATGTTAGAGGCTCTAACTATGAAGATACCTATATGAACCATCAAAAATAATGTAATCTGCTACTAATCATACACTAAAACAATCAAGTGAAGTGCAGAAACATAGGCTAAAAAGAGACATCAACATCATGATCATATATTGTTTTTTATGCTAATATCATTTGCTTCTTTGTGCAGGTATAGGGAAAATCACGAAGCTGATTATTATTTGAAGACCAAGCATGTGGAGGAAAATGGGCTTCCACAAGGGTAGAGCTCGGCATGTTGCCCCTTATTCATTACAAGTGGGTTGAGATAGAGATTGCAATCATCAAGAAAAGAAATGATATACAACTGAAGGAGTAAAGCAGAGTTAATCCATCAAGCTATTAAACCAACTGTGCATTCATAACAATCATGTAAATGCTTTCTAAAAGCTACAGGTGAATAGTGGGTTTAATCCGCTCAATCAATTTAACGAAGTACATGTATCTCAAACATTGTTGTATGGTTTATGTTCTTTTGCCACAGTATTATTTGTTCATCATGTTCATAATGTCATGCAAAGTTCAGTTCAACAGTATTCTTTCTCTCAATCAAGGATAGTGAACAGGCATACATAATTCCTCAATGAAGAGAATTGTTTCAATTTTTCATCTCAGAAGAGAGTAGATTCACTGAACAGTTTATTAAATGGAGCATAAAAATGCATGAAGAGTGCCAGATAAGAAACAATGATAAAATCTAATCAATGTAAGAATAGTACAAGGGACAAACAATTCTGAATTTCTTGTTTTATGCTTTGCCAAGGAAAATCTTCACATAGGTCAAAACAGAAAGAGAGGACAGCATTTAAAGGCTTGATATTGTTTTATTTTTGATGCCTTTCATCATGTTTATATTGCTACTATGCAATCATTTTCTATTGGTTGTGTGTGTGCACATGGGCAAGCAGTCATCTATTAAGTGGTAGAAAAAGCAACTTATTTGAGGCACAAGATACAGTGACCAAATGTTGGATAAGGAGTAGATGATTCAATAAAGACAACCAAATCCATTTTGGCTGAAAGCAAAGCAAAGAAACACATGGTCACAAGGTGTCAAATAGAGTACCCATCCCTTTCAAAGTCAAATGGAATGGATGCATTGGGAGTATATTGCTACAGGAATGTACTCAAAAAGGTGAGACAGTGTTTGAAAAGGTGAGATAGTGTTTAAATACAGTGCATTTTCAATGATAAGCATCATGATGGATCTACATATGCAGAAATGTGAAGGAGAAGCAATGAGTTGTGTCCAAAGAAAACACCACTTTGAAGTAAAGTAGAAAAACACAATATTCATTTATAATATGTTTCAATTTCGAAGAGCTCTCATAAGGAAGACTAGTAGCTATTTTGGAAGAGTATATTTCAGGAAAACAACACCCAGAATGTTATATGTATAATGGGACAGCATTGTGAATGAATCAAATATTGCTACATTTTTGAGTTTTCAAAAGGTAAAATCTAAAAAAAACGTGGAGAAATAATACAGAAGGTCTTCTTTCCTTTTTACAAAATACCCATATACTAAAAATTGAAGAATTCGAATGCCAAAAGGAGCCTAGATTTTACACAGCTATCAAAATATACAGTTTTGTTTATTTTTCATACACCCGCATTGGGGTTTTGAACAGAAAATACGACCTTTACAATTTTCAGTCACTCATGGAGGGTTCTATAATGGAAACCATGGAGATTTCATAAGAGAAGCAACAATCATAGTGGGTCGAGTGAGCTCCATAGGAGGTGAGATTTCTTCTTCACAAGCAACAAATACCCATATGAAGATTTCTACAAATAATAAAAATAGATGCTTTCTATTATCACCCATGAGAGGGTCTTTAAAGAAATAGCAGAAAATAATGGAAAGACATGGGTCGAGCTCTAGAATAGCAAGACATAGTTTCATTCAACTCTAAGAATACCCATATTGGGGTTCGTTCTAGAATGTAGATGTCTTCATTTTTATATGATACCCATATAAGGGTTTGTTCAAAATTTGAAAGGAGTAAATAGTCATGTGTCGACCCCTAAGTGTTTTAAAAGCTCATAGTAAAGTATACATGGTGCGGCTTGAAGAAGAGCTTTTAGCTCTTGAATGGATATCATCTTATAGGAAAAGGAAAGCTCATGAAAGTGCCATCAGATTTGAGGTTACCTGAAGTAGAATGACAGTCAAAATACATGGAAATCTTTACAAAAATTCATATTTGAGCTCATACATAGTGCGGCCTATAGATGGCCTTTAAATTTATGAATGGAAACAATATCTTTGCTGGAGTATGTGAAACTTGTTAGCTTCTGAAGAATCAAAAGGATAAGGAAACATGATGGAGGAGTGAGAGTTTACTATGCTCACCTGAAGAGGATCCATGGTTGTAGCCAGCTCTCAATGAGCTCAATTCATAGCTTCCAAACAAGGCTCGGGTTCTCACAGAATGATGCCTCATATAGAAGGAGGGAAACAAAGGACGATAATAGAAGCAAAGCACAGAAAAATGGAGTAAGTCAGATAAATATGCATACATGACCGTGGCTTTATGGCTAAAATCTGTGAAAAAATACAACAATAAAGCCCGCAAGGAGCTTGAACTTGTGCTTACCCTAAAAAATGGTGGAGATTCTATAGTGGTAGTGATAGATGAAGTTTGATTTCCACCAGAAAGTTCAAACCCTAGCTCATGGCAGCACCCACAGCAGAGCTACTTTATTCAAAAAGTTCATTTTGCAAATGATGTGAAAAGATAGGGCATTTTCACATTTTGTTCATTAGGGTTTGCTTTACCCTAAGTCAACTTAGGGATTTTTCCCTTATTTTTTTTTTTAAATATCAATGTCTAAATCAAATGATGGTGGCTGAATTCCTTGTGTTTAGAACATAATCAATTCCTAAGTCAAAATATCACAATAGAACTATAATGAGATTTTATTTTGACTTAGGGTTTTTATTGATTCTGGAGAAGATCATTTGAAATAAGAATGATATAATCGGTTTTTCCTTGGAGATGAGTTTTCATATTTAGGGCTTCTTTTATTTTTTAAATGATTTTAAAGAAATCAATTAAAGTACTGAGAGAACATTATTGCCTTATGTCTTTTTATGATTTTTTTTTTTAAAAGAAAAATCAAGATTGTAATGGAGAAATAAGGTGGTGTTTTTTGCAAAAGATTTAGCAATCTTTAATTGCAAAAATAAAACAATTGTAAAATCTACAAACCTTGTAAAGCAAAAGCATAAAGCAATACTTTATAAATTGTTTTATGTTTTCTTGCTATTTTTAGCAAATTGGTGTTGACTTTTCTCTTGGTCGAATTTGATATTCCTGCTGGAGAGATAAGGTGTTTTATTTGCTTTAAAAGCATATTTGTTCTGTTTTGAGGAGCTTTTCAGCATAAAGATGGAAATTGGGTGTTTTTTCTGCTTTTATGCAAACCTTTGAGATGGTTTACAACCTTTTTCCTTGAGCTTTTCTTGTGAGCTCAGATTAGGGTTTGAGAGGATTATATTTTGAAGAAACTTAGCTTTTCTTCTCTTCTTCTTTAGTTTAAATTTTAGTTTCTAGCTCTTAGCATTTTGAGCTTGTAAACTCAGTTGTACTCAGGTTTTGAGAGTTTTCACTCCATCTAATAAAAAGCAGCATTCCTATATCCAATTTTTGTCTCAACTTGTAGTTTTAGTATGATGTTTATATTGTGATTATGTTTACAGATCCTCTTTATGTCCTATTATTGCAGATCATCAATGTAGAAAGTTCATTTATTGTAGGTTGCATGTTGTGTTTAAATCTAAACCTTCATGCAAATCAATTTTGCACTAGTGTTCATGAGAGATTGTGAATTCATTGTTGTTTTTCTGAAGACTGTTTGTGAGAGAAATATCAAAGTCATTATTAAGTTTTGTGGATCATTTTAAGTTATAGGTTTTATTTTCAAGCTATCCTTCTATCCCTTTTCCTAGAAAATACTTAGAATAGGATCCATCATTCGGAGAACTAGCTCACTCTAGAGATTCCTTCTTCGTTCAGATCACCCACATCTGAAGAAGGTTTCCATGTTTCATTAGATTGCTAAATCTTGTATTCAGTAGGGTGAAAATCTAATTGATAACAGGTCCAATAGATGAGGAATAGTTTCGTGAAGATGAGGTCTAAATATTCCACCAAAGAGCATCCCCATATAACTTAAGAAATAGGCAAACAAGGAGACCTTTCACAACTTCCACCCTGCTTAAAAAATTTATCACCCCACCTGACCCTAATGCTAGCAATAACCTAGGTTACCCCTATGTTCCCACCCAATATTTTAACAAGAACAAATAGCTGAATCAAATGCAAAACCAGTCAGCCAGCTCTTCCTTAGGTAGAGCCTTCGAGGCTGAAATTGAGTAGATGGGTGAATATGTTGCTGAAGAATTCAAGAAGGTCAAAATTAGCCTATCTACTTTTGAATTACTTAAGGTCCCTATGGTTAGACATGCCTTCTTTATGGTTATCAATGGGACCCCTTCCTCCAAGTCAACACAAGAGATATCAGCCAAGAAAGTCTCTTTCGAAGAGCCATAACATGAGCCTGTAATTCAAGGAATCATAAGCAAGAAAAAGGATGTTCCTTCAAATTAGCAAACTGGAAAACAACCCACTAAGGAACAAATCCAAGTGCAACCTAAAGAAAAGACCAATGAAAAGGACAAAGGTCAAATGGCTCAAGTTGACATGCCTATGGGATTATTCTAGGGAAATTTTGAAATGCCTCCCTTCCTTACCACTATTAGGATATTTGGGAAGAACCTACATAATTTTTTGATTGATTTAGGAGCATCAGCTAATGTCATGCCTCTGGTTGTATGCAAGGCTCTTGGAATAGTCCCCACTCCTTCCAGAAGGAAAGTAGCTCAGCTGGACAAAATAGAAGTGAATATAGTCACAAAAATCAATCAGATTCCCATGCAAATTGTTGCAGACCCGAGGGTGCAGCAAGTTATTGATATTCAGGTTGTAGATATCCCAAACACATACGAAATAATCCTAAGGAGAGACTTCACCTGAGCATTGAACGGATATATTGCAACTGAATTCTCTCACATGTGGTTATCGTGGAAGGGGCTGCCAAACCAGATTTGCATAGACGAGGAGGCACACATGAAGTTCATGATTATGGAATACAATAACACCAATGAAGTGTTGTTTTCTGAAACTGAGCTAGGAAATTATTCTCCCATGGCATATCAGGAAGAATTAGAGCCTCTAGAAGAGGAGATGACTGAGGAAGTCTTCTTGGTATTATGCAGCCCTCCTGCCAATCTAGCATGTGCACCTCAGAACATAGAAATACTAGTAGAATTAGATGATGGTGATGAATCCTACGATGATGAGAATTTGGGACTACTAGGTGGATTCCAAGACTTCATGGAAAAGTGTATACAAGATCAGCTCAGCCTGGGGGAAAGAATGGATTTCCAAGAGCTCTTGTTGCCCAGTTGGTGCATAGTTCACAATGTTTCCCATTTAGAATTTGAATACTACTTGTGTCAGATAGTAGTAGAACATGTCAAAGGATAGGTTATGCCTCAGAAGGAGCTGCCTATAGGGAAGCTTGCCACCAACCATGCTGAGTTGGTACCCACTCCAAAAATTACAGATGCAAGCATGTAGCCAAGGAGGTTTGAATTTATGATTAGCCCTGAAGTTAAGGAACCCTCCAAATTCTGGACGCTACGCTTTTATGGATCCAAGTCCAACCAAGGAGTTAGAGCTGGATTTGAACTCATCAGTCCTATGGGTAAGACCTACTTCATTTCTCATAGGCTTTAGTTTTATTGCACAAATAACGTTGTGGAGTATGAAGCCTTAGTTCATGGTCTCTTGATGTCCCTAAGAAAGAATGTTAAAATGTTGCAAGTCTTTGGTGATTTAGAATTAGTGATAAAACAAGTTAGGAAATTGTATTCTTGCCATGACAAAAGACTAGCAAACTATAGGAAGAGAGTTTGGGACCTCTTAGAAGGCCTAGATGCCTCTAATATTTAGCTGATACCTCACTCCCAAAATTACACCACTGATGCCCTGGCTCAAGCAGCTAGTACCCTTCAACCATTATTGTTGTCCTAACTTAAAAGGTTCACCATTGGGCTTACCTCCACTCCATCTATGCTAGATAACATAACCCATTTCTAGGTGTTTAATGATGACAAGCACATCTTGGAGTTCATCACTAGTTTTGATGTGTTTGCGACTCAGATAATTGATGAAACTGAGCTCGAAGAGGCTGAACTAGATATAGAGGGGGTCATCAACCTCAAGACTAATACCATTCCAAGGGGTATGGTCCAGCTTGAGTGTATATTTGATTTAGATCAGATTAGAGACCAAGATTAGCAAGCAAAGAAAGATTCCATTAACAATCAGTGCAAAACTGACAACCTTGGGATAGCTGAAGAGGTTAAAAATGTATTCATTGGAAAGGTGTGCACGCCAGAAGAGAAGAAAGGGATCATTGGTGCTTTGCAAAATTATTATGATGTAGTCACTTGGAGCTATGAGGATCTGAAAATGTATGACACCTCAATCATCACACATACTATTCCTCTTAAGTCAGATGTGTGACCATTCTGACAATGACAACGTCCCATTAATGCATTGTTGGATCCCATTATTTGCAAGGAAGTATAAAAGCTGCTATCAACTAGGATCATACTTCCAGTGAGGAACTCCATGTGGGTGGACAATTTGGTTCTGATTAGGAAAAAGAATGAAGAAATCATATTGTGTGTGGATTTCTGCAATTTGAATAGAGCTTCGGAAAAAGACAACTACCCAGTGCCCTCATTGGATGAAGTGCTACATATCATTAATGGTTTGCAGATGATGTATTTCTTAGATGGGTACTCTAGATACCACCAAATAATGGTGCAATATGAAGATAGATAAAAGACAACATTCACCACCAAGTGGGGAACCTTTGCTTACAAGAGAATTCCCTTTGGGCTCATCAATGTTGGTGCCACCTTCTAGCATGCAATGGACATAGCCTTTAAGGATCTGATCAGGAAGTGTATTATCATCTATATGGATGATCTTACAGTGTTTTCAAAGAAGCGAGGTGATCATGTTTCTAATCTATGCAATTTTTTTCAAAAGTGCAGGGAATTCAGGATTTCACTTAATCCAAAGAAGTGCATCTTCAGAGTTACAGAGGGAAAGATACTCAGGCATGTTATTTTAGAGAGAGGAATTTCAATAGATCCCAAGTGCATCCAAGCCATACTAAAGATTCAACTACCAGGTAACAAGAAAGAACTAAAATTTTTCTTCAAAATGATAAATTTTATCAGAAAATTCATTACAAGCTTTGCTAAAATCATTAAGCCGCTCAATGCCATGTTGAAGCAAGATGCTAAAATTGAGTGGACTCTAGAGGAAAAGTGGCCTTCGAGGAAATCAAGAAAGAAATTGTTGACACACCCATGCTAGTCAACTCTAACCATCTGAAGTTGTTCTATATTTACTCATTTGCTTCAGAACATTCGTGCATCAGCATTTTGACTCAGAAGGATGATCAAGGAAGTGAGCACTCAATTTCCTTCATGAGTGTTCCATTGAAGGATGTTGAATTGAGATACCACAACGTAGAGAAGCCGGCGTATGCCTTGGTTAGAGGAGTTAATAAATTTAGACACTACATCTTGTGAAACAAGGTGTTCACCATTATGCCTTGCCCGGCAATGAAAACATTGTTAATGTAGAATGAGTTAGGAGAAAGAAGAGCAAAATGGGTCACCTTGCTACAATAATAACACATGGAGATTTAGCCAATGAAACTTGTAAGAGGGTAGGCCCTCACCCAAACAATAGCTGAGATAGTGGCTGAAGCATAACCCGAGCTCACGGTTCAGCAATATCAACTTGAGGATGTCTCTCCTGGAGAGTGGTATCATGACATAGTTTACTACTTGTTGCACAAGTGCCCACCTCGCCTATAGGGAGTTCAAATGTGTGCTCTCCACTTGAAGAGTAACAACTATATGCCATGAGGGTCTATGCTTTATAAGAGAATCATAAATGAATCCACCTCAGATGCCTTGGAAAAGAAGAAGAAGCACGAGTGTTGAAATAATTTCATGATAAGTTTGGCACCGGTCATGGATCTGGCCCATCCACTGCTCATCAAATCCTACGAGCAGGATACTATTGGCCAACATTCTTCAGGGATGCGCACAACCATGTTTGTACATGCCACGTCTTCCAAACCGCCACAACCAGAGAAAGAAACATTGTTGTCCCACTGCAACCAATCCTGGAGGTAAAACCGTTCGCGCAGTGGGGTCTCGACTTCATTCGTTTGGTAAGCCCACCACCTTCTGCAAGTCACAAGTACATTCTAACCGCCTTTGATTATTGTACTAGATGGATGACAACTATTGCGTGTAGGCAATGTACCACAGAGGTAGTAACCAATTTTCTCAAAAGTTTCATTTTGAATCATTTCAGTTGCCCGTACACTTTAGTTGTGATAATGGCCCCGCTTTCTCCTCGCTCAAATTTGTTGGTTGGGCCTTTGATATGGCATTGCCCTTAAATTCTCATCCAATTACTATCCCCAAGGAAATGGCCTAGGGTGAAATCACAATATTGTGTCTCACTTTTTTCCCAAGATAGACATTTACATCAATATTTTTAACTGAATCTTCATCTTTTGAGACCTATAGAAGCTAAACTATTAACAATTTGAAGATGATGTGAACTAGTGGTTTGTGGAAATTTGTGTGTAGATTCTAATTTTTTTTTTTCAATTTTTTTGAAATAAATAATAAATCTTTCAACATCTCCTTTAATAACTGGTTTTAAACGAAAAATAACATTTTTAGAAAGTAATGTTTGTGTCATACAACAAAAAAAAAAATCTATAAAAGATTAAATTCTAATTTTTGAAATATAGATTCTCAACATCAATATCTAGGGAAAGGATATTTTTTCATAATTTTTTGTTGAATATTTTATTTTAAATTAATTTTTGAAGTCACTTTAACTATAATTTGGACATACATTTGTGTCGTAAAAGCTAACTTATTGTGTATATATCAAAATCCAATTTTTCTTTTTGGGGTGAAATAAGGAAATCAATACCTAGGGAATGAGTATTTTTTTGAATTTTTTTATAATGGTTTACTATTTTTCCACCTCTACACAACAAAGAACTTGATGTTCAGATAAAAATCTATGGTTAGTAAAAATTAAAAATTAAATTCATGATAAAATTAAAATATATCAAAAATATACTTGTTGGAAAGCTCGTTTTGAGGGCTACAATCTTGCAAAATATAATATTTAAATGATGTTATTTTATCCCTCAAAAGGTAAAGAAAAAGTGATTTTTTGCCAGCATTTTGATAGGTGAGAAGGAGACTCCATTGTGGGTATGATTTAATACTAGAGGGGTTCTATCCAAGGGGGTTTCATCTAAGGGGGTTGTTGGTGAATCTTCCAGTGCACCTAAAGGAACTTCTAAGGAATAGCCAATTCCTATGTTCAAAACTCCTGAAAATGACTAGCCAACAAAGAAGATCTAGTCAAAGACTGAGATCTTCTGCACTTTAGGCTCTATAGGGCCAAGGAGGGTGTTCATATTGGTGTTCATTTGAATTGTACTTGACCGAACATGTCATTTTCATAGACTAATTTGAATGAATGATGATTGTTCAATAATTACTGTAAAATTGGCTTGTTCCTAAGTAACTTGCCACCCATTCATCAAAAGATATCTCCCATGATAATTGACACAAAATTTATACAAAGATTTATGAAACTCAAAGTGAATTTAAATTTTAACTTTAGGCTAGTCGCCATACAACTATTTGATTAACCCTTTAGGTGAATCGTTAAGGAATAGACTAGTGTGTTACTAAATTGGGCGATGGAGTCACATATACAAGCATTAGTAATGCAAAAAATGACTTTAAAATTTAACGGGATGGACTACCCTCATAAAAAATTTGCATTATGGAGCTCACTATTTCTAATATACAACTGCTTAACAAATCCTCTACAAATAATTGTAAATCTATGACTTTATTTAAGCATTTAATTTATTACTTGAATCAAAGCATAAAACAGAGACATACATTTGAACAGATGTTCAACGAAGAATGAAAATATTATTAATATTTCACTCAAAATTCACTCAAATCCACACAAGGAGAGAAGATGTATCAAAATTATACTTTTATTCATACTTATCAACTAAATTTGCAAAACAATTTAAGATAACATGCAAATGTTTCTTCCAGAAAAGCTTAAAACAGACTAGCTATTCTCTTCCTCTCTTTCTATTCATGTACACCTGACTCAGAAACCTAACCAGGATTTTCATCTATCCTCTTCCTCCTACAAGTGAGCCCTAAATTCCCTTTCATCTATTAAGTGAGCCCTATATTCTTGTGTTGAATCTACAAGAATATGGTGCAAACAGGGAAAGCCAAAATTGTAACCACCATTAGAAAAGGGAAATGCAAAGTTCCGCCAAAATTCCCTTTGTCACCATCCATGCTGCAACAAACCAGGCATCCATAATGCCATGAGGGCACACAATTGAAAACCAGCACCCAAATGTGCCACACATGCAAAAAAAAGACCACCACCACAGCAAACATTATCAACACAAAAATTTCAGATCCCACATACAACAATTTTTCATTTACCAGCCACCCCACCCTTACGAGTGCCCAGACCACGATACATGTGCCCACTCCAAGTCATTGTAAGAGGAGGAGAGGTAACCTCAGCTTCTTCCTCTTTCTTTTCTTTTCTCCACATAGTACCAATCTGCCCGCTTGGAGTTTTACTACCAATGGTGAGACTGATATTACCTCCTGACCCGAGGGTAGACCATGACTCAAGAGCACGAGGTACCGACAATAGTCTGAATCGGTCTTTGTTTCACTATCAGATGAGCTTCTTGTGAGGTTAATGGGAAAGTTTTGGCATCCAAAGGAGCCATGCCCATACCTTATCTTCCTCTCTACTCCAATAGTAGACCATGCTAGTTGCTTGCCCTTATCATCCGCTTTCTTCACAGTCGTACTCTGGAATTGTAATCTCTGACTGCACCTTGTGGGTGCAAGTTTAGACCTACCAGCAAGAATGTTGGCCTCCATGGTCGAGTTAACTTCTGATATACTAGAACCAAGCTTTTGAGAGCTCAGGCAAGCAAACCTCCTCACCGGTTCACTCATTTTTTTATCTGATAATTGCTCAAACCTACCTTGCCTTAATCAAGAAGACTTCTAGTTGCTAAGTGTGAATGACATGAATAGAAACTATTCCTTCTATATTTATCATGTGAAGCGATGGCATCCACAATCAATGTTCAGCTCACATGCGTTACCTGGGTAGCTTGTTGGTAGATGTACTATCACCATTTAACTCCCCATTTGCATGGAAATTTGTAGACCACTCTTCATGATTACCAGCATTTTTGTCTCCACACAAATTGAGATCAACTTAATCATTCTATAGAAGGTTGGCCATTAATGTGAGCTGGTTACATAGAGTAAAATGGCCATCACGTGTTGTTTGCCAACTTTGAATATTACCCGTTGATCCTCTGCCTTGGTGGTTGATCAGATGGCCGGCTTTCACTTGACTACCTTCGACTTCCAGCTGTGCTTCGCTGAAGTGTTCATGGCCAATAGTATTCATCCATGTCGGATGACATCTTCACAATGTGGGGGCTCCACAAACTGAGTAGAACAGGATAGGTGTCGAGATCTCGCCGATCTCGCTAGTTTTAACCATTGTTCATTTTCACCTAGCGAGCCAGTAGGGTATGGTGAAGATCGTTCCATAAATTTAATCTCAGTCATTTATTGAAGATGTCAGGCCATGGGTGTGGTAGTGGGGAGTGGATCCCATGATTGTACAACGACACATGTCTGATTTTCATGAACCTCGCTACACTTATCCTACTGGCACTTAATTCCTGTGGGCTGGCAAGGTATGTTTCAAATCTCATCTCGGATCCTCAAATCTCAAAACCTGCACTTCACACAATGTTAGCGTTTAATGGACAATCCTTGGTTTAATCAAGGGTGACATGACCGCTGAGGTTAAATGACTTAAGCTTAAGTCATTATGTTAAATTTAAAATCATACTTATGAAAAAGGCCTAAGGTGATGGGAAAAATTGATAACCAGTGCTTCAGGCTGACGAGACTAGTAAACTGACGTGCAATGTGGCTCAAGGGATAACTTAAAGGATTGGCGACTGATAGGGTAGGTAAACTCACAATTATAACACCTACATGCTCTTGTGAATAAAACCCTACTCATTCATGGTGACAAGGGTTTTAAAATGGAGACTAAACCCATGGGTGCAAAGAGAAAATTCCTCAAAATTTTATAAGCTCCATCAGGGGTGTTATCTATCCATCTTCAATTAAAACCCTTTAGATGGAGCCTCTCAAGACTTAAATCATTATTTTTTTCTAAAAACATTGATTTTAGGAAAAAATCAGCATGTCCCAAAAGTGAGACACACTATTGTGGCAGCACCTCCAAGCTGAATCTACAAACAAAAACCTAATCACCGTGATTAAGAAACTGCTTGATAGGAATCCCAAAGACTGGCACACCCAGCTCTATTTTTCCCTTTGGGAAGATCATACATGCCATATAAGGCTTCCCTAGGTGATTCCCCATTCCACCTCATTTACGGCTTGAAGCATGTATTTCCTATTCACCTTAAGATCCCCACCCTCCAATTCATCAACACCTTTTATGAAGGGGATTGAAAAGAAGCCTGCTTAGCTGAATTGCTCCACTTGGAAGAAGTGTGTTACGGTGCTATTGAAAATTTCTCCAAACATTAGGGCATGGTCAAGAGATGGTTCGATCGACAAGCCAAAGTCAAGGCCTTTAGAATTGCTGATATGGTCCTATGTTGGGGCAACACCCATGAAAAGAAAGGGGGACATGACAAATTTGACAAGCTCTAGCTTGGCCCCTTTCAGATTTCTAGAATCTTAGGAGATAATGCTTTCCGCCTCAAGACTTTAACTAGTGAAGATGTCCCACTGCCTATCAATGGGTAGCACCTTAAGCATTATTTCCTCACTTGAGCTCTTTCAAGTTGATTCGCTGTAAATACTTGTACATAGGTTAGTTTAGGCTTCTTTTGTTTTGTTGTTTTGTTGTTTTGTTGTTTCGCTTCGTTGTTGTTTTTCTCATTTCCCGACCGCTTTGTTTTGCTAGGAGTATTCCTTGGTTTCTGATGTAGTGGTCATGCTCGGTCCAACAAACAGTTCACTTTGTTGCTCACTTTTAGTGTTCTCTAGATAAATATTCACTCTCGACTATTAGTCTCTAATCGTTGCCATGGAATGGTCTCCTTACCTAAACTACTGACTTGACCTAGAACATGACCCCTAGTTGAATCTTTTCATATTTTGTCTCAGATCTTGCACAAAACATACATTAATTGTTTATGAAGAACTATGTAGTGGTCGTTAATATGCTAACCTAGCAAGTGAAAATATTAAGTTTGCTTCAGTGACCACTATGATTCCAAACCCACTGTAAGCTTCGATGCTTACACGGTTGAGTAAAAGAAAGAATATTTAAAGAGATATCAAAAGAGGGAAAAAAGAAATGAAAAATATTGAAATCAACCAACCGTGTGGGTGTGCAGATAACTCTACCAGGGCTATGGACACCCTACTGGCAGTAGAGCAATATTTGTAGGGTCATAACAACAACTTCGTCGGGGCTATGGATGCAAGACTGGTAGTGGGGAAATGTCTAGGTTACTTTTGGAGTTAGATAGTTTGTATAGCTTGCTTGGTTTTATTATTAGGTCATCTGACATAGTTTCTAAAAGAAAAAGGAATGAATTCACCATAAGCACACACTTCTAAGACATTTTGTGATTTGAATCAATTAAGGATATAGTTCTCCTTTAAGTCTTACAGTCCATCTTTGGAAACCGGCCCCTAGTTTGCAAAACTAGAGATTTTGGGTTCTAAATGAGCATTTATCCTTGGAACACTCAGGAGTGTTTCCCCAGTAGAGTCACCATTTTTTGTGCCTATAGCACAAATGCCTTGTTCAGAATGGGGACCCTCTCTCTTTTTGCTTTGTCGGGTCACTTTTTTTGTTACCTCATTTTGTGTGCCCCTTATTTTGAGTCCTAAGTGGTCAAAGAGTCTTAGAAGTACCATTTAAATTTGACTAGAAGTTTCACCACCCTCAAAACTTTCAAGTCTTTAGCCTCTGCAGAGTTCCCTTGGCAGTTTTCCTTCAAACTTTGAAACTGCCATCTTTCATGCAAAGCGATTCTGCCTATGTGGGCCGCCTTGTGTGTAACTCCATCCCCCTTTCGTCATCCCTATAGTGACCAAGCTAGAACATCCTCATGCCTCGCTGGATTTGTAGCCTCCTTTGCCATTTTTTGTTGTTGACTTTCTGGACAACCAACCCTTGATTGTTGCCCGCCTTGCGGACCTCGCCGTTCCCACTGTCGTCGCTTTTGAATTGTGTGCTGACCAACCCTGGCTACCTTTGTACCCACATTAATGGTAGGAATTTAATGTGCAAAGTTCTATAAATATCCAATCTCGACCTATCATTTTCACCGTCAACTTTTCAGAAGACTTGTCAGAGCCCCAGCAATCATCACCTTCGCACCCATAGAATCCCTTCACTGTTCAAGCATCATTATTTGTAGTCTCTTCACATCGTTCATCGGGTTTTCCAAGTCTATTTTCTAGTGCCATCTATTTCATGAGTTTTCTTTGATTTTTGCAAAAATGGTTAAATTTTGATGAAAGAAAGACTCAAAACCTAGTTAAATAACACCATGGTAGACAAAACCCACATTTTAAAACTTAAAAAATCTTCTCAAATTTGCCTCGGAAGGGCATGCAAAACTTTCACTCTCCTCGGTCATTCTTTAACTAGGGAAATCACACCCTTGTGGCCCATGAACCACCCACCATCGTGCCTTAACCATTTGGTGATAAACTTCCAAGCGACCAGCCAACCCCCTCCTCAGGGCTGGTCATGTAGGAAGGCACTTACCTACTATCGTTGCCAATCAAACTTAAAAAAAAATGAGTTGAAAATATAGCTTTTTGCCCCGTCAGGTCCGCAAATGTGGGCTTCCGCACCCAGATCGGCCCTCACATTGTGCCATTTCAAAATAGAAAACCTACCTCGACCCTCCACCTTGCGGATCTTGCACTTGCTACCTCTGTCTAAGCCCAAAAGAAAAATGATTAAGTGCAAAGAACTTTGGCCGGCTGCCCCCATGCGGGTGGCTGCTT
>VDFB02179234.1:5499053-5516454 GCA_007258455.2 Sequoia sempervirens
AAAAATGTCATTCAATTAAATAGTGATGGAGACCAAATTAATATAAGTTCCCTTCCTTGGTTATTAACAGAGTAGCAAAGCAATGCTATAAAAGAAGTCATACAAAAAAATTGATTTCCCACAAGATTTGTTGCGAACATAAACAATATAATAACAAAGAAAGGTAAATTTGAGTCAAGGATGAAAATGCATGATTGGCATACCTTCATTAAGGTAATTATTCTGGTATATTATATACACTTGTATAATTCATGTACTTTTCAGTGTATTGTGTTTACTACTTTTAAAAAAATAATGAAAAAATCATTTTATAATTGTTGCAGTACGTTCTACCTTTATCTCTCCCAGACAACTTTGACAACAATGTCAAGCAAGTTATATATGATCTTGGAAAATACATGAGGTAAGTAGCGAGATTTTTTTAATTCATTGTATACATCTTATAATTGTCATTTGTTTTACTTATTATGTAATATAATGTATATTTTTGTTAAATATCGTTAATATATTTGCACCTTGAATCACTTGTAGATGGCTATCATCTAAAGAAATCCATAAAGAAGATATAAATTATTGGAAGAGAAAAAATCCTCGTCTAATGTGTGAAATGCAAAAGTGTCTACCTTCAACATTTTTCAATGCACAAGAACACTACCTCATACACCAAGTTGAGGAGATTGAATTGTGTGGACCTATACACATAAGGTCAATGTGGATGGTTGAGAGGCACTTAATTTTTTTGAAGGCTTTGGTTAGACAAAGAGCACATCCTAAGGGTTCTATGGTGGAGGGACATATGGTATACCAAACCATGGTGTACATTAGTGAATATCTTCCTAAGTTTACAACAAAGATCCATGTATATCGCATTTGGGATCCCAACTCCATTAACAAATTCAAAGGGGAGTACCTGTTGGGGAAAGGTAGATTGAGGAAAGTGAGAGGTAATTATAAGATGGTCGTGGAGATTAATTAGAATGCATTTTACATATGGTTTTTATGTATATTGTACTTATTTAACTTTTAATCTTCAATATACATCAATTATAAATTAAGGTCATATATTGTGGTATTTAACTAATTATACGTCGTTTGTGAATTTCAATTTATTTTGGTATAGTTGGTCGAGAGTGGGATGCACTACATTTGTATGTCACCAACAATCTTGATTGGATGACGGTATGGATTGAATGATGTCAACAATCTAGTTGCGCATTAACATGGGAAGGTGTGGCTTCATTAGTTAAAGAAACTCATCGTAATAGAGATTCCAATGTTACACAAAGGGAAATTGATTTAGCTTATGGTTTAAGAGATAAACAGGTACGTATAAATATATTAATCACCCATATTATTTAATTATTTTCAAGTATATTGATGTATATATATCTTGAGATTGTTTTCTTTGCATACATTCGGCTAAGAATAAATATGTTTATCAACTCACAATATTGCAATAATTTTTACATGTTTGACATATTGCAAGTGAAACACCACAAGGCTATGTGGTGTAATGGTTGTAAATTTTGAATCAAAATGTTGGATGACATGAAGAAAACTTGTGATTCTGGTATAACTGTAGTCTTTTAGGTGACTAATGTTTCATCTAGAAGCGACATACATCCAGAAATCTCAGAAAATCGATACTATGGGATTTTGAATGATATACTTGAGTGTGACTTTAAGTCCTTCAGATTAATTTTATTCGTCGTCCTATGGTACAGGCTACGATTGAATGAAAATAATCCTGAGAGAACTGTTATTGAACATGATAATGGATTTACCATGCTTAATACAAGGTTGATTGACCGAGCTGGAAATGAGCCCTATGTTCTTCCAAGCCAATGTGATCAGGTATTTTACTTAGAAGTTATAGGTAAACTGGGTTGGTCATTTGTTGTTAGACATGATCCAAGAGGAAGGCCGATAAAGTATAATGTGGTGGAAGAAGAAGATACCGAAGAACTATAAGATGATGTAGATGATGATCAGGATCAACAGTTAGTTGATGATGTCCCTAACGAAGATGTCGAAGAGGAGGAACTAAATGATGATGATGTAGGAGTTAATGTTCATAAAGATGGCATCTGTGTGGATGATGACATTATTGAAACTGATATCGATGATGATGATGATGATATGACCAATCCTTATAATGTTGAATCTGGATCGGATGATACAGACAAAGAGTTGGATGAAGAAGAAGATCAATGGCATTGAAATGTATAAGTTATGCGATTATATTATCTATTTGATATTAATTTCTTGATAGAATTATATTTGACTTATGTGGTTACATAATTAATTCATGATGTTTTTAATTTTTATGCCATTACATAATTAATTTAATGATGTACTTTTTAATGTTTGAAAGGTTAAAAAATTAAAACATTTCAATAGTGATGTTAACAACCTTGAAATTAGTGTGTTTTAAGTTTCATGTAATCATAAAAGATTAAAAAGTCAGTTGTAGAGGTAGTTGTTCAGTGGTTGACGTGTATGTTGGTTCTTTTTACAATGTAACCAGGTTTGTCTTCTAATATACCTATGGAATTGCCAATTCCAATTAAAGGCAGGTCAAAGGACTTGGAACAACTGACGAGGACTTTAAAAGCCTTGTACACTTCAGGCTCTGCAAGACCTAGGAGGGTGATCCCTTAATGTGTTTACAACCTCTGCACCATTATTATAAAAAATATTAACAATAGCAAATGATCTCACTTAATAGCTCAACACGATAAGATAATATTAACTAGAATTGGTTGTTCATAGGCAATATCAACTATCTGGAGCGTGAGATAACTAAACACAATCCATTGTATAAGATAGTCAATGGATTTACAATTTGTAGCAAGCTCTAGGCAAAGAAAAACAAATACTGAACTACTCAAATAATTACAATTTAGATCAGTGTCATATATCCATTGCAGGAGTCAAATTCATAAGCATCTAGAGGTTTATAACAAATTTAATACATCACATATAAGATTCCTGACAATATTGCATTACAATTTCGTCAGTATGCATTCTAACCTAGGACTACTTATCAAATCCTTATACAACACATATCCGCCTATAATCCCATTCAATCATTTTGATTAATTCCTTGAATTAAAGCTAAAATAGAATCATACACACCACAACAGTGAGATGGATAAAACAACCCTTAGTTATTTCATTGAAAGTTTAGATATGCATGTACAATGGAGAGACATGAGCTCAAATTTTCATTTCAACTCAAATGCTAGGACTGTTATATAACATTAAATCTTTATGAACTCAAAACCTATTACATAATGACTCAAAACCTAAATTTCATTTCTCTAAAACCATCGGACTTTACAATTCGCTCTGCAACTTCACCTAGACTTGACAAAATTATCTAACTTGCTAACCTATACTTCTGGCCTTGAAATCCTTTTTATAGAAAATGAAGGAGCAAACAAGCACCTGGCCAGAAAGTACACCTATCACCAGTCAATTGGAACACTTGGTGATATTCCAAAATTTGTTACAATAGCCACCACCTTGAAAAATATTCTTGTTCAAAAATTGTTACAACAGCAATCATCTTAGAGCATATTCTCGTTCATCATGTCGGTAGAGGAAGGTTGATGTAATAACAAAAAACCACGCAAAACCCACACCAATAAATTCATCCATACAATACTGGAAATGCTATAACCGCAGCATCTGATTTGCCACCTGTCGGTAGCCCACTCTTTTTACTCATCATCATTCAAATACTTAGCCACCCACCTCTGGTATTCTTTGTCAGTTGGCCAGTCAAAATTAATCACCTCTTTTACCTTTGTACTATAAGGAAAATACTTTACCACTACTTGATTAGCATCTCTTTCAAAAGATTCCAAAAATAAGCCGACCAATAATCTTATCCATACAATTTACCAAAAAATTATAATTTGAGTCATCACAAATTATTTTAATTTGATTATTGATGACTTTACTTGCTTGATCCTGCCATTGTTGGAGTGTTCTGATTTCCCCCTGGTCATCAATTATATCAGGTAACAATGTGTTACCCCAATCATTGAATTTCTTTACCAATTCCTTAATCTTCCTACTTAGATCATCTATTAAGGTCTGAAAACCTTGCAATGATTTAACTAATATATAAGTAGGCTTCAATGATTGGGGCCTGTTATTTACATCAAATCTTGAGGCTTTATTCATAACATCTAGATTATTTTCCCTAGGGATCCAATTTTAAATTATTGGAATCACTATCCCCTGATCACTATCAATATTATTTATTGCTTCAAATAGCAAAGAATACAAAGAATGTATAGAGGGTAGTTTATTATCCACCTTTTCATTTAAATGCTCCAAAACAATAGTAACAATTTTTTTTTCTTTTGAAAGAAAACCCTCCTCTTTTACCCTTAGTGATGTCTGTAATTGATCAATTTTCTGCATGAGCTTCCTCTTTGTTGGATCAACAAAGCACTCTGTTTCTTCATCAACTTGTTTTATAGGAGAGGTAAGAGCAAGATTTTGAATGAAAGACTCTGGTGTAGAAACATTTGGAGAAGCAGGAGGCATTGACCCTGTTGTGGGAGGTGATGTGCTGGTTCTTGGAGCATTAGATGTTTCCCTAGTATATCTATACTTGAACATTTCTACTTCAGTTTGTAGCTCAATATTCCTCTGTTGTATTTTACTATATTCTTCAATTAAAATGTTATACTTCTCCATTAGGCTCTTTCTTTCAGCCTCCTCCCTTTCAGCAGTCTTTTGGGCCAACTTGGCTACATTCACTGTTAAACTAGTGGCTTCAGTTGTTGTAGTCTCTGAAGCCCTTTTTATTATTAATCCTCCTTTGAAATTTGGATTAATATCAGCAATGTCTGGCTTTCTTCCTTGTGGAGCCAATGCCCAAATTGCCAAGGTCTCATATTCTTCATTGAAGGCAGAGTTTTGTAATGCTACCTTAACTTCTTCTTCAAAATCCAGAAAAGGATTCTTGGACTTTATAATGGCATCACAAGCCACTGCATCTACGATGTCCCATTCAGGAAAAATCAAAACACCAGCCTGATTCACTAGTTGCCTTCCTTCTTCAGGGGTGATGTTTTTGAACTCTTCCATTAGTTCAATTTTCACTGCTTCATTATTCTTCTGATCTGACCTATCAGGCCTTAGTTCTCTTCTCTCCTTGTATTTATTTTGATATTCCTCAAATTTCATCCTCCATGCTAATTGCAAGAATACAGGAGTCTTTACAAATGCATTGTCATCTAAGAACTCCTTGCAAGCCTCCATTTTTACATCCTGCACACTCTTACCCTTCATATACAAATCGGATAGAACCAATTCAACTGACCTAGGAGGGGACGGCATACCAACCTACATGTCTTGATCAGTAACAATAATTTTATCTGTGAGATCCTCAGGTAGGTGATCAATTCTTTACCTCTTAGGGCTTGGCTCATGTGGTGGTGATGGGGGACTGTGCTCTGGTGAAGATTTTAATTCAATGATTTTGACAACCCCAGGTACTTTGAATTTTGGGCCTAGTCATGAAGGCGCCTTCATTATTTTCTTCTCTTTTCTATCTACTTCTTCCTCATCACTGACAATATCCCTTTTCCTCCTATAGATGGGCTGCCTTTATGTAGGCTAACATACTGACCTTGTTTCAATTGGCATATCACTTTGTCCTTGCATATCTAGACTTAGCCTTAAATTTATCTTTTTGGTTGTCAAGGTCTCTATTATCTCCTTGAAATTCTTCATTAAAAAATCAATTCTCTTGTGGTATGGATTGAATTTCATCAATGGATCATACTTCGGATCCATTTCATGCACAATATCCAGTAGCTTACTATAAGCTATCCACTTTTCCTTGTTCAATTCCTATCTATTTAAATCAAATTCATTTCCGATTAGATCCTCAGGGAAATTGAACTCATGTGCAAATTTGCCACTTTTTATTCTTTGTCTGAAAAGAGCAAAGAAACCTTCAAGATCATGTTGTCACCTTGGACCAAATCTCAAATAGTAATCAACAAAGAATTTGTCAAAATGTGTCCATCCTCCATTTGAAAATGTAAAGTCAGTGACTACTGTATAATCAGGGAATAATGTTCCCTTCCCCTTTCTAGTTAGGTTATCTTCATGAATACACCCCATCTACCACATAACTTCTGCAAACCCTAGTCTTGGTGGCACATTGTATGGCAGTATGTGAGGGGTTCCTTGAAATCCATATATTCTTAGGACAGTGCTGACTGGATATGGGATAATATCACCCCAGTTATGTAAAACCCTCAATTCTGGTTTCCTCTCCTTCAGCCTAAGGAAATCATGCACTTCCTCAGGGATCCTAGGTACATTTACCATCAATCTAGCCCTCAATCTTGTAGCAAAACAAATATCAAATTCCACATAACTAGTGCTTTCCTTATTACATGACAAATCTATAGTCTATATCTGTATTGGCAATCTTTCTCCATTAACTTATTGTTTTAACTTCATCTTTTCAACAAAGAAATTAGCATTCATAAACAAGAACGTATGCATCAATATGGAATACCAAAAGAATTGAGTACCAATATCACCATTTTGCAACTTCAACAGTCCTTCATCTATCATCTCCACCAAAAAAGAAGCAAAGTCATATGTTATAGAGAAGTTAGGGTGTTGTATTTGCACCCCCATAAACATGTATGCAATCGATATTACTACACCAGGGCTGAAACCCAAAATATGACATAGTGAATAGAAAGTAGCTAGGAAAGGCTTTGCAAAATAATTCAATCTGAAGGGTTCCTAGTCACTAGGGCTGATGTGAAATTGTGAACCCCCTGCCTTAACCAGATGAGGTGGAAGTAGCTTAACCCTAAAAAGAGATTTCAATTTTGTATACTCCTGCTTCATTTCTTCAAGATTAATAGGAACCAAGTCATCACTTGGCTCACTCAAATCAAAAGTTTGTTCGATAACATCTCTGTTAATTTTTAATAGAACCCCTCCATTATTATCTCTGATTACCCATGTGATAGGGTCATATCTTTTGGCCACTACTCTAAGTAAGTCCACATCAGGGAACACATTTGGAACAACCAGCTTTCCCATGTCATACATCCATCCATTTAAAAAATGATGAGGCAAATTCCTCTGTCCATACCATAATCTAAACATTTCTAAGCCTGTGAGTGTAATCCTAGTATCAACAATATTGGAATTATTACACACCAACCCCTCCCCTAGGATTTTCCCTCAAATCAACACCAAACCTTTCCTTCTTTCATTTGTTGATAATGAAAATTGATCTAGGAAATCATTGTACAAGTTTCTTTTCAAATACTCAATGTGGCCAGAGTGCTGCTTGGTTGGCACCATTTTAGACAAACTAGGGCCTCACTATAATGTTACACTTCAAGTGGCTATGACTAAGCAGAGATAGGAAATTACAAAGTAAAAATATCACAATTCCTCACAATTTATGATTAAATAATAGCCCTAACAAAATATTTTAATAAACTTAGTGACAAGCATAGAAGACACCCCCTTTCTCAAATTTAGGTGCAAAATGACTAGGAAACAGAGAAAATTAACTCACGGATTTTTTTGCACAAACTCCAATTTCTGGCAGCAGCTGCTCGCAATATCACATTTGGCTTTAAAGCTATTTTCATGAAATATTTGGATGCTTTGTGATACAAATGAGACAAGTAAATTGATTTTATGTGGATCAAATTCTACCAGTGGATGTCTCATCTGCCATTAAAGCTCACTCGCGGGTTGCACAAATGGCTCCAACCATAATTTGATACATATTTAAATTTGAGTCGTTGATCCTTCAGTTTAATCAAATCATCGATGTCCATCTTCAAAATAGGCTAACATAATCGCCAACATGGCAATAAAGGGGCCCACTATTTCATACGCTGAGAAGGAATGCCACGTGGTGGTTGCCCACAATATCGCAATCCTTTGATTTATCATCGTGGGATGGCAGGTAGCGTCAATTTTTTTACCATAAATCCTGCTCCTTCAAAAATGGTCGTCGTCCTTTCCTTTAACTGTCGAGTAGCTTTTCCCTTACAATCATAACATCTGCATTGAAATAAAACACATGCATCTTACAAGCGCATTAGTAATCTGCCCTATAATACATTTAAAATCGGAAAATGCTTTCTTCACTCCTTAGGCTTCATTGGATGAGACATGTGGTAGGCACCCGCGACATCGCGATCCCAAAATTCCTAATCACGGGATGGCGGGCACCATCAATCTTGAAGAGAAAGCTCATCAATGTTCACACAGATTTCATCCTTTAGGAAGGGTACGTGGCACCTGCCCATGATATTGCGATCCCTGTAATCCTTGATTGTAGGATAGCGGGTGTCATTGATCTCGTTCCTTTAACACAGTTGCCAACCATGTCGTTAACCTTCGAGCAGCTTTTCCAATAAGATTATAACATATCCGTCGATTTAGAACATGTGCGTCTCGAGAACACTTTAGTAATCCACCCCTTAATACATTTAAAGCCAGCTAGTGTTTCCTTTACTCTTTAGGCTTCATCAGATGAGACACATGGCACCCGCCCGTGATTTCGCAATCAACTCAAGCACCATCACAGGATGGCAGGGAACGACTCAAATCAAATGGTAGTTGGTCAGTGATAGCTCAAATTTGATCCCCTAGATAGGACACGTGGCGCCCGCCCGTGATTTCGCGATCCTTTAATTCCCGATCACGAGATGGCGGGACACCTTTGATATCTGTAGAAATAGATCAACGGCAACACTAAATCAACCCTTGCAAAATAAAACATTCATTAAAAGGAGAAGTGGGCATTACTAGGTAGACGACAAATAAAAAAATTATATTTATAGAAGAAAAATAAAATAAATTTACAAATTTTTTAATAATTTCACTTTTAACTTTAAATGTATGTTCACTCATTAAGTTGTATTTTTTTTACAATCACATTTTTATTTTAGATGTTTGTTTATAAAATATAAAGACGCATTAAAAATATATTAGAAATATTTTTCTTTATATTATATAACATTCATAACATTAAATTAACATAGAATAATTTCACAATATCACTTAACCAATCAAGAAAAATTCAATCATTACTATGCAACATTATTCTCACATCAAACTAACAAATAAACATTGAAAAGCAATTTATTTTTTTATATTATAACATTCATAACTTAAACCTTTTATACACAATATCAAGCTAATTATAAAAAACACATAAAATTATTTATAAGCAACTTAAATTTTTTAACAATTTAATAAAATATAATTTAGTATAATTAAGAAAAATTAAATAAGAACTATAGATAAATTTATGAAATATTGGTTTACTTATCAAGAAAAAATCAATGATAAATTTACTTATTATAGATAAATTTACTTACCAATCTATTTTAACCATCAAGAAAAAATTAATCATTAGTGATTGCAATATTACTGGCACATCTTTTAAACTGACAAATAAACATTGAAAACACATTTATTTTTTATATTATAACATTCATAACTTAAACCTTTTTATACACAATGTCAAGTTAACTATAAATTGTATAGAGTTTCGATTTTCTATATCTATCATATATCAACATAGGTAAATTTGAAAATATTTTAAATTATATAATTTCAAAAAAAAATTGAATGAATTTATAGAAGATTATTTTTATTAAAGTGATAGAATCTAATCCCAATACTAACATTAATTATAAGTCTAACCATAACCCCAACCCTAAAACTAACACTAATTAACTTCAAACCTAACTCTAATTTTATATCCAACCCTAAACATAACTATGATTCTAAAACTAACATTAATGAAACCCTAATTGAACCATAACCCTAACCCAGATTTAGGAAATAAAACCCTACGGAGGAAATAAAGTATTAAAATCAAAGTTGGGTTTTAATTTTAATCCAGTGACGTAAGCCTAAGCCATTAACTCTAGTGGTCATGTTGCTGATGGCTTAGCTAAAGCCTTTCATTAAATACTAACCGTGCAATGTGTAGGTTTTCCAGATTCGAAGATATGGGAGAAGATCTCGATCATACCCCGCTAACTCACTGACCTAAGGTGTTGCCCTATTATTTGGTGCGAGGTCAGCAAAAGGCAGATGTGTGTCCTATATGGAATGTGGGGCCCAATCTCCACTATTGAGCTCATAACCTGTGGTTTCAGATTGACAACCAAGATCAAAAGCTAATGTAAATCTTTGTTGTTCCCTGCTAACTCACAAGAGGAAGATGAAGGTTGGTTAAAAGCCGTGAGGTCAATGAGATTGCGATGCGTAGCTCTAGCCGTTCAGTTTGCAAAGTGCATAGGACCTGCCGACATGGTAGTTGGTTTCTTAGATGGATTAATGTTATTGGTCATGAGGAAGGTGAATGATGCTTCGTTGGATGTCAAACCGAGTTAGCCCAAGATAAATCGTTTGATCTGCCAACTCTTCAGGAGATCAGTGGGCAATATTCAAAGTTGGAAAATGGCACATGGTGGTCATTTTATCATACAACTAGTGAAGCATTAATGAATTATTTTGTGCTTGTGTAGTCACATCGATCTCAATCTATGTGAAGATGTTGTTGGCAATCATGAAGGGTGATCTTTGGATTATCATGCAGCTCTAGTTAAATGGTGACAGTACATATGCTGCCAAATTGCCATGTTTGCACATGCATTTTTACTAAGCATTGATGAAGGTTGCCATTACCTCACACAATGAATACAAGAGGAATTAACTGCTAATAGTGTCATTCTTGTAGCAATTAGATCTTAGCACTTTGTGGGCTGATTCTAATAAAGTTTGAGTGCTTGTTTGAGAAGAGAAAATGAGTAAGTCAGTAAGGAGGTCTGTTTGTTTGAGCTCACAAAAGCTCGGTCCTACTATTCAAGAAGGTTCTTTGGTTGACAAGCCTAGGCTTGTGCCCACTAGATGCAGTAGAAGGTTGCAATTCCAGGACATTGTTGCTCAACTGGTAGATGACAAAGGAAAGCAGTCGATGTGCTCTATTACTAGTGTCAGTAGGAAAATAAGGTATGGGCATGGCTCCTCTGGATGCCAACACTTTCCCATTGACCTTACGAGCAATACTTCTTATGATGTAACCGAGACCGACTTGGACTACTATCGATATTTAAGTTGCTTCAATCACGGTCTACCCTCTGATGAGGAAATGATATATGTGGGCACATCGACTGTTAAAACCCCAAGCAGACGGACTAGAACCGTATTGGGCAAGGACAAGAAAGAAGAGGAGGCTGAGCGTCTATTGTATTATGCAACAACTAGAAGTGGGCATGTATACCAAGGTTTGAGTGTTGGTAAGGGTAGGGTGGTGAGTAAATAAGAAGTTATTGTGGTGCCTTCGTGGCAATTTGGTTGCTTGGTTTTTTTGCATGGATAGCGACAAGGGGATTTTGATGATAATTTGTGTTCCCTTTTCTTTTAGATTTCCCTAGTTCGTGTGCCACTATGTTTTGCAGATTCAACATGTGGGAAGTTTTGAAATGAAAGTCAAATGCAATGGATATTTTGTTCAAATGAAAATTTGTGGTGAAATTACATTTGAGCCTGAAGCTTGTTGCTCTCTTGTCATATAAAAGGGAATTCAAGGATCATTTGTAGGGAGAGAACTGATGAAAGCTCTAGCTAGGTTTTGAGTTGACTATATGGGTAGAAAGATAGTTTTGAGTTGAATATATGGGTAGAAATATATTTGTCCTCTGATGAGGAAGTGATATATGTGGTTCCATTGGCTGTTAAAACCCCAAGTGGACAGAATAGAATAGATAGACTGTTTTGAGTTTTGGATGAATATATGCAAATTATCTTAAATTGTATGCAAATATGACTTATAAGCATGAATAAACGTATAATTCTAATATATTTTCTCTCTTTATGTGGATTTGAGTGAATTTTGAATGAAATGTTAATGATGTTGTCATTATTCTTTTGATAATTTGTTCAATTGTGTGTCTATGTTTTGGGTAGAATTCAATTTTAAAATGTTGAGGTTTCATACTTATATGTGTGAGATTGATCTAATATTCCAAAAAATGAATGTTAAAATATCATGAAAAAATGGGCATAGAATGAATGTAGAAGTAAAATTATATTTGCATATACTCATAAAATAAGATCTAATAAACAAAAAATATATGCAATTAAAAATAAAGGAAAAATAATTCAGCCCAAATTTAGATAAGAGAGATAATTAGATTATATGATAACTTTAAGGCTAGGGTTAGGGTTTGATTAGGATTAGTGTTCACTTAGGGTTATGATTAGAGTTATGAATCTACAATTAGGGTTCAATTAATGTTCACTTAGGGTTTCTTTCTTGGGAGAAGTTTATTGAATGGTAAGTGTATTTTATAAAATTAATATGTCAAGAATTAATTTTAGATAATACTACATGTGGTTTTTCATATGGTATTAAATTGTAGATTAAAATTAATAATAGATTTCCTTCCTTCTTTTGCATTGTAAGCTACCATAATATATGGCCTTAAAATCCTATTCATATTTTGAGCTTTTCTAAACTATACAACACGACATCCAACAAAAAAATTTGTTATGCATTTTTTCCAAGCACAAATCCTTAAAATTCTTAATGTGTTACTTAGGTTAATTCTTTATTGCAATAAATAAATACACACTAATATATATATTATGGATTTGAGGGAAAATATTAAAATATTTATATATATAGAAAAATTTAAATGCAAGGGATTCAAGTACATACCTTTGCTTTTGTTAATGTTGATGAAGATACAAATCTTGATGAAGTGCCAAATTTGATGACATGATATAAAAAAATGGAATATCTTTGCTCTATGTGGCACTTGAAATTTTGTACAAAACTATAACTAACTCTACATCAAATTTGTGACTTTGGACCTATTTTGCATCAATAAATATGAGCTTTGACACATGCCTCCTAATCTAGCATACAATATGTACTTAAATGCTCAAAATAGTTGGGAGTAGTGTTGAGATTGGTGGATCTTTGGGAAGGTCCAATGCTTCACCTTTGTATCTCTCCCTATAGATAGAGGTAGAGATGAATATAGAATGGGAGAGGAAAAGGGATAAAAATAGATAGAGATATAGAGAGAGATAGAGGGAGAAATATATATATATATAGAGAGAGAGAGAGAGATGGCAAGATAGAGATATAAGGAGATATATAGAGAGAGGAGAGAGAGAGAGAGAGAGAGAGAGAGAGATAAGTAGAGAAAGACAAATAGAGAGATGGAGGAGATAGAGAGAGAAAGAGAGGGAGAGATAGATAAATGGGAAGAAAGACATAGATATAGAGATATATGGGAAGATAAAGGGACAAATAGGTTGAGATATGAAGATAGATAGGGGTATAGGGGAGGAGCAAGGGTCGGGGGAGAGATGGGGAGAGATAGAGGGAGAGGAGAAAGGAGAATATGTAGAGGAGGGAGAGATAGAAGATGGGAAAGGAGGGAGATATATGTAGAGAGAGGGAGAGCGAGAGGGGAGGCTAATTTTTTAGTTTAAATTCTATAAAATATTAAATAAATAATAATATAAATATTATAAGAATTATATAATTTGTATTTTAAATTACACACTATATTTTAGTTTTTGAAAAATATGTAATTTTAACCATTTTCCTATATATTTAGTATTAAGATTTTACATATTTTAACAATTCAATATGCATAATAGAAATAAAATATAGTTAATCATTTTAGTGCTAGCATGCCTATATTAATTAATAATATATGTAAAACACGCCGAGAGTTATCTTTATCAAGATGCCTATTGACTTGAAAAAATGCTTACATTTTCATGAATATGAATTTGGAAAGCAATCAATTTGATTTCATTATTGTTTGTGTCATTCTTTATCTCAATTCCCATATATAAGTGTACACATTGAAATTTGAAATCACACTAACTTTTCTATAACAACAATCAACCAAGAGCAATAAATTTAAAAGCAAAAATGTTCATCAATCATTAGATTTAGTATTGACAGCATCAAAGAAGTATATCATGACAAAATGGCATTAATTAACTTAGATATATCCACTATTTTTTTTTCAAATGTTTGAATACATTGTTAACATTATATACATTCAAGCATTTGAATGTTATGAAACCTATAGCTTTGCAATTGATTCTAATAAGAGGGAGTGGGAGAGAGCATGAGAGGGTGGGAGAGATGGTGGCAAAGAGTGGGAGAGAGAGGGAAGGAGGGAGGAAGAAAGTGGGAGAGAATGGGAGAGAGTGGGAGGGAGGTAGGAAGAAGGTGGGAGAGAGTGGGAGAGGGTGTGAGAGAATGGGAGAGAGTGGGAGAGTGGGAGATAGGGAGGGAAAGAGTAGGAGAGAGTGGGAGAGGGTGCGAGAGAGCGAGAGAGAGTGGGAGAGAGTGTGGGAGAGTGAAAGTGTGGCTACATAGGGTTTCTATACATAGTATTTGTAGGAGAATGGTATCTCTATTTTGAATTATTTTAAACCTTGTTTCTATGTAGTAGTTTTTAAATTTATTCTATTGTTATACTCTATAATTAATAGTTTATATATTGTACTCTCTCTATACATGATTTTTAGCAAGATTGGGGACACTAATAGAACCTTCGTTTATTTTTTTTAAAAGACTAAGAAATGTTTGAAAATTTGACAACATGAAAATCATGAAAATAAAAGTGAAAATAAAAATTTAACATAGTAAAAATGGCCAATCATGTGCCAAAAATGAAAAGAACCATTTGTTGTTACTCTAATATTTCAACCACATACTAAATTACCAAATGCATTTTATAAATGTATCATGCAAGGAGCACAATATTGGGAATCAATGTGAATGATTCTCATCAAGAAATTAGACAAGCTTTGAGATTGAAGGACCCAAGCTCTTTGTAGGTTTTCAATGAAAATTTAATTAGCCACTAATAGGAACAATAAGAAAATAGATAAATGTGAAAATAAATCCTAATCTCTAAGAGTGTTGTGCTAAGAATTACATACACATCTCATAAATTTCAATAGAGACATGAGACACATTTATAGAAATAAAGGAAAGAAATAGCTATTTTGATAGTTATTAATCTACAAAAGATTAGGACCTACATACTTCAAGAGATTAATAAAAATAAGTTTTTATTTATAATTTTTAAATTATCATAGATGTAAAGTAAAGATAAAATATTTTTCAACAAAACAAATAAAAAATGACAAACAAATAATATGATTAATCAAGAATAACATGATATTTGCAAAAAATATAATAAATAAAAGAATATGCATCATTGTACATAAGCCATCAAAAGTCTAAATATACCTATATAAAAAATAATAAAAAATCGTTAAAATGACTAAAAATTATTAAAACTTCTTAAGCTCCATGACAAAACACTACCTTCCATATAAAGAGTATACAACATGATACTTATAGAAAACAAATTATGTAGGATACCAAAAAATTGTTAAAACGATAAGATAATATAAAATTATAAATGAAATTAATCATATTAATTTCATAGTTAAAAAGACAATTCTATAGATCTTTAAATATATATATATATATAATAATCTTTAAAATCTTTCTTTAAAAAATATATGACCATATTTTATAAACTTATACATTAAATTTTTAATGTTAAGTTATACTAAAATCTAAGATGTTCAATATTCATTATTATTTTAAAATTTATAATATTGATTAAAGATATATAATTATATTTATAAGATTTAAATTCAATAATGAACTTAGAAAATATTAAATCAATCAAAATTGTTTCTATTATCCAAAATACTATATAAGTAAATTATAAACTATTATAATATAATATTTAAATTTTCTATTTCAAATGTTAAATAATTCTAATGTTAAATTTTTATAATTATAAACTTACCTTTTAATAATGTTAGTAAGTTTTTTAATTAAAATTAGTTTTTCAACATATATTAACATACCTAGATATATTCACCAAAATCTATTATCTATTATTGATTATGTAATTTTGTATGTATAATATATTTTTAAAAAAATAAAAATATACTTTTGAAAAAAAAAAATATATTTTAAAAATTAAATAATATATTTTTTAAATTAGAAAGTATATTAGAAATATTTTGAATGTATTCAGTATCCAATCATGATTTTTTAATACCATTAAAATCACTAGTTCCCTAATTTCTCTGCTTTTGCTCATTTTTAATGAATTTTCCCCCGGCCTTGTCAAATATTTCATTTTAAATGTTTTTCTTTGGAAGCAATGAAACATTTAAAATATATCGCACAAAAATTTCCTCGGGCCCCACCTTGTATAGTCCACATGGCAGCCGCCCATGATTTCACAATCAACCAAAGCACCATCGTGGGATGGCAAGGAATGGCTTAGATCATAGGACAGTTGATGAACAATCACACAAATTTGATCCCCATATGGGACACGTGTCGCACGCCCGTGATATAACCATACTACAATTCTCGATCATGGGATGGCGGGAAAACATTGATCTTGAAGGCATTTTGATCGACGACAGTGCAAATTTCATCCTTCTGAAAAATAAAACATTCATTAAATGGCAAGGGGACATTACTAGGCAGATGGAAAATGACATAAGTTTTTTTAAAACCGTTCAGTGCAGGGCCAACCAGGACTTAGGAAAATAAAACCCACAGAGGAAATAAAATATTAAGACCAAAGGGACCAGGCCTAGAAGGAACGATGGGGCATAATATGTTTTTAAAACCCTTCAAAAAAGGTAAAGGCGAAATAGATCCTAACTAAGGCATTAGGTAAACACAAGGGTTTAAGATGGAGACAAAGCTAAAACCCCAGCCCTAAGAAATTTTCCAACACCATGAAAGACCATTGGCATAGGGCAGGGCATGAGTGAAACATTAGGAACAAAATTTGAAGTTCCATCAGTACAGGTATTGGATAATTTTATATTAATAGTTTGTCCTATCACAAATATAAAAGGCGAGCACAATAAATAACATATATTTTCCCATTAAATGTGAAGGATTTTCAAAATGTTATAGTGTTCAGCTATTGGTTTATTTTTGTTCAATATAAGTTATATTTTAAATCATTATGTGTTGTTTTTATAACAAAAAATAGATTTTTTTTGTTCAACTATTAGTCCATATGTGTTTTTTTTATAAAATAGAACACAGAGAACAAAACTTTGAAGTTCCATCACTACCTGGCCATAACCCTAAACCCTAAAACATTAACCCTTAACCCTTAAACCCCAAACCCTTAAACCCTCTACCCTCTCTCTCTCTCTCAAGTCTATGCCTCCTACCCCCTCTCCCTCTCTCAGGTCTCTCTCTCAATTCTCTCCCTCCTACCCTTCTCCTCTCTTGGGTCTTTCTCTCACTCACTGCACT
>VDFB02179234.1:5516554-5588589 GCA_007258455.2 Sequoia sempervirens
AGGCCTCACCTCCAATCCCTGGATTTTCAAATCTACCTCCAAGTTTATCTTCTTGGTTCTCAGGGTGCTCATGATTTCTCTGAAATTACTCATCAAGAAATCAATTCTTTTGTGAAATGGAGTGAACTCCATTAATGGATCACACTTTGGATCCAACTTATGCACTAGGGCCAACAATTTCTCATAGGCAATCCATTTTTCTTTATTCAATTCTTGCCTACCCAAATCAAATTCATTCCTAATCAAATCTTCAGGAAAGTTGAAAACATGGGAAAATTTGCCACCCTTGATTCTTTGTCTAAATAGAGCAAAGAATCCCTTAGGATCATGCTGCCTTACGGATCCATTCTTCAAATGGTAATCATCAAAAAATTGATCAAAATGAACCCATCCACCCTTGGAAAATACAAAATATGAGACAATAGTATAATCAGGGAACAAAGTCCCTTTTCCTCTTCCTGTCAGGTTATCTTCATGGATGCATCCCAGCTACCACAAAACCTCTACAAATCCCATTCTTGATGGTACATTGTATGGAAGAATATGGGGGTTCCTTGGAAACCATAAACCCTTAAGATAGTGCTTACAGGGTATGGAATGATGTCACCCCAATTATGACATACTTTTAACTCAGGCCTTCTTGCTTTGGGCTGGAGGAAATCATGCAAATCCTCAGGAATTCTTGGCATATTTACCATTAGTCTAGCCCTGAGCCTAGAAGCAAAGCAGTTGTCAAACTGCACATAGCTAACATCCCTCTTGTTGTAAGACATATCTGCACTCCAGGCCTGTACTGGTAGCCTTTCTCCATTTACCTCTTGCCTCAATTCCATCTTCTCTGAGAAGAAGCTGACATTCTCATACAAGAACATATTCATTAACAAAGAGTACCAAAAGAAAGGAACACTAGTGTCCCCCACAAATAAGTTCAACAAACCCTCATGCATTCTTTCAGCAAGGAAAGAAGCATAATCATATACTACAGAGAAATTGGGATGCTGAATCTGAGCCCCCATAAACGTATACAGGCAGTAGGCATCCGCAGTGTTAGGGTAGGAAACCTAAATTTGGTAGGTAAAGTTGCCCAGAAATGATCCAACAAAACAACCGTTTATTACGAAGGTTTCTGCGCGATCAATAGGGCTGATAGATGGTGAGCCGCCCTTTAGCTAGATGAGGGAAACGAATTTTGATCACGAGAAAGAGTTGAATCTTGGCTGCTCGAACAATATCTCGAAGTGTCTAGACCAAGAATAGGCCATTTTCATCAAATCAAAAACCCTCACGATTACATCTGCATTTACATTCCGGTAAAACCTCACCATCATTATCCGCCCACTGTAACCCTTACGGGGATCATATCTCGCAGCCACTGCCAGGAGGAGGTCAACATCAAGGAACACATTCGGTACTACAAGCTTTCCCATATCATACCTCCAACCATTTGAAAAAGGATGAGGTGCATTTCACTAGCCATACCATCTTCTAAATAGTTCTAAACCCGTCATTGGTACCCTAGCATCTGCAATGTTGTAGGTTCTATATCTCAACCCTTCACCTAAGGCTATCCCTCTCATCATTGAAACCAAACCCCTCTTCTTGTCATTTGTTGACAGGGGAAATTGGTCAAGGAAATCATCATACAGATTCCTCTGCATGTAGTCAATATGGCCAGAATGTTGTTTTGTTGGCGCCATTTTAAACAACTAGGGCTTCTCGTAAAATCAAATTGTGAACAAACTAGTGCTACTCAAAACGAAAACACAGTAGAATTTGCAATTTCCCACAATTCAAGAGAAATAGTAACCCTAAAATCTTAATTAAAAAAAAACCTGATCAACACAGCAAATCTTTTCGCAAGAAACACATTCGGACATAACAGTGATGAAGAAAATAACTCACAGAAATTCGCGTTCTACAGAAAATCAAACTCTTGCCAAAATTTCTTTTGAAAGCTCTATCTCTGGCTCTGGACTGCTTCGAAGATGCTTGAATGCCTTAGTGGTGAAAGTAGTCTGCAATTAAACACTTGAACTCTATGAACATTGTCGATAGACGTCTCATCCGCCATTAAAGCCTCCTTGCATACCGCGCCAACGCCTTCAATTGTATTTGACGCAGATTTAAATCTCCGCCGTCAATCTCTTGTTTCAGTCAGATCATCAAATGGTCCTTAAAAATGCTGACAATGCCTTCCACATCATCCCCAGGGCCCACCATTATATGTAGCACTAGGAAGATATACGTGGCGCTCGCCTGCGATATCGCGATTGCTCAAGTTGGGATTGCGCGATAGCGGGCAACCATTGATCTCTTCATCGATGACCACGATCAAGTAAAATAAGGGATAGTCTTAAGGCCTATTCGCTGAGCAGCTTTTTCATCAAGATTAAAACATCGCCATTGATTATAAACACATGCACCGCTCAAGTGATTTAGTAACCCACTTGATAACACACTAAATTCCAATGCATTTATTAAATCATTTTATTTGCTTTTCGGACATTGGCAACCTAGGACATGTGGCGTTCGCCCGCGATATCGCGATGGCTCAAGTTGGGATCGCGATATGGCGGGGAGCGGTCAAGATGTATTTGTGAGGAGGTCAACAGCTATCAAATAACCCTTGCAAAACATTAAACATTAAACATTACGACGGTCGATGACATAAGGTTGTTTTAAAAACATAAGGCACAAACCCGACTCAGACTTTGGTAAATAAAAGGAGGCCAACAATAAAATATTTATCATTTTATTAAAAGGGGCCAGGCCTTAGACGAGTTAATGAGACATAGGTTGTTTTCTTTTTTAAAAACCTTCTCCAAAAAGTAACGATAGAACATATTCATACCAAAGACAGAAAACCAAGGGTTTATGAAAGCAAAGTAATAACTCCAGCCCTAGGCACCACTCGGATAAACAAGACCAGCCAATAATAAAAGAAATCCCGGATGTAAATTTGAGGCTCCATCACAATTCAACTGCCTTGTCTATATTATTGCTTACTATTATGCTTTGGTAGATTTTTCCAAGCATCCATGTAAAGAAACTGTTCGAAAGCACTGTTTGAAGTTTTTTAGCCATAGCATGAAGTTATTTGTTTGATAAAATGCTTTGGTAGAAATGTATGAAAATATGTGGTAGCATAGAAAAGGTAGTGAACTATTTGAAAAAATGCTTCAAAAAAATGTGGTCTCATGGTGATGGAATGCCATAGCGAATGCCATGACAAGCAAATTGCTATGGATTGTCATGGCATTCCATCACCATGAGACCACATTTCTTTGAGGAATTTTTTGAAACAGTTCACTGCCTTGTCTATGCTATTGCTTACTATTATGCTTTGATAGATTTTTTCCAAGCATCCATAGCTTGTTTGAAAGCACCTATTTTGGGCTTTTAGCCATAGCAGCAAGGCAGTGAACTGTTTGATAAAATGCTTTGGTAGACATGTATGAAAAATGTGGTAGCATAGACAACTGTCACCATCTGATATTTATGTAGTTGTAGTATGTTTTGTACAATGTAATCAGCGATATGAATATAACCAACAAATATCTATTTTCTATAATTCATGGATTGAACTCTGTATTTTATATGCTCTCAATGTCTGTATGCTATGGAAATGCCATTAATTTTTTTTTAAAAAGTAGTATGCTATGTGTGATACTATTAACAATGTAATTATATACTGATTACTCTTTCTTTTTACATAATCTAACGTATTCCAAACTATTCATAGGCTGCCCGACACGTCGAAGGCAACAAAGGCAAGACTAGAAAAGCACGGGCAACACAAACTTGGCTCTCTAGTGGTTATATGAAATTAGCATGAATTGTAAGTATCAATAAATGAAATATTGCATCCAAATTATAATAGGTGAAAACAATTTTGGTTTATCACACCATAGAAACCAAAATTCGCAGTCTTACACCGCAACGTGGGGCTCTGAATTCAACAAAGTTCCCACAAAGAGGGACCTAAAGATTTCCTTCCGACCAGGCTATGGAGTGGGTAATTTGAGCAGCCTAAAAGAGTCTTGACTGGGAAAACACAATCTTCCACTGCATCCAACAAGTAGGTAAATAAAATCAATAAAGTTTATTTAAAATTGAATACTTGTGCAATCTATTCAATATTAATTTTCACCATAAAGTAATTACATGCCTATTTGTTCTAAACATTCAAGCAATGATAATACTGCACATGACATTGGAATGCAGCCTAGTGAGGGTGGAGTAGAACGTGCAAATGAAGGTCATCGTGTGCATCCGATACTTTTAGAGCATGTAGAAGTGATGACATGTTGAGCATGATCGGGTTAAGAGATCGGGGAATATGATGTGGCCCCATGTCGGGTAAAGGACCACTCTAAGTTCTTTTAAACATATTTAATTGCAATTGGTGTATTAATTAATGTAACCTTTCGTGTTTCAACTTTAGAGCATGTAGAGCGTGATCAACATGTTGAGCATGATCAGGCTAGAGAAGATCAGGAACATGATGTGGCCCCATCAGGTAAAGAGGACCACCCTCATGTTCTCTTAGACATATTTAATTTCAATTGGTGTATTAATTAATGTAACCTTTCATGTTTCAACTGCAGATCAGGATTTAGAGGGTGTTCAACATGTTGAGCATGAGTCTATAACAAAATTTCAGGAACATGATGTGGACCCATCAGGTAAAGAGAACCACTCTAATGTTCTTTTAATTAATGAAATACTTGTAACAATAATAATAAAACATATCATTTTAACATTTCTTTCTTATTGCAGCAGATCCCCCCTTGCAGTGGTGTCCATGTCATGAGCAGATGACTAGGTGATGACTAGGTGTACATTAAGATCACGAGTAGTGGGTAGAAAAACTAAAGAGGGGACAGATGATTTAGAAAATGATACTCCACTTCAGATTTTTTTAGCTTTAAAAAATAAACAAAAAAAAAAAGTGATTGTAATCATATCATGACAACCATATTTTTGATAATATGTAAAAACTGAAAGAATGAATATTATATGTTAATTAATGAATGTTATATGTTACTAATGGATGAATCAATGATTAATGTTATATGATTGGGTATGGAGTGATGTGAGGGGGGGGAGGGGCCAAATGAGCTTCCATCGTCACGTGGTTGGCCCTATTAAGTAGAGAATATTAAACTATTCTCGAAACAAAGAGAAGCTCAATAAGGTAATGCACTTTTCAATATAAGAAATGTATTGTTTGAAGCATCAAACCAATATGCAGTCTATATGTATGATCAGTCGTCAATCTCCACAATGGTACATTTCCATGAATTTTTATTTTTTTAAATTGATGCTTCGTCGCAATTTCGACGAAAACCACTGATGAATCAACAGAAAGGTTCAACGAAGTTTCTATAGCTACGATGAAGGTTTTGTCGTAACTCCTTGCTCATTCCGTCGCAATTCGATGAACTTTTGGCATTGTTTCCACACCACTCCTTGCCCATTTCGTCGCACTTTCGATGAACTTTTGGTGTTCTTCCGACGCTACTCCTTGGTATTTTCTTTGCAAAGTCAACAAACTCTTGGTGTTGTTTCGATGTTACTACTTGCCTATTTCGTCGCACGTTCAATGAACTTTTGGTGTTGTTTAGACTCTACTCCTTTCCCATTTCGTCAAAATGGCAATGAACGTCTAGTGTTGTTTTGACACTACTCCTTGCCCATTTCGTCGAACTGGCGATGAACTTCTAGTGTAATTCGTCGGTGGATACATGAAGTGTTCGTCAATATTCTGATGAAAGTCCAAGCCATTTCACGATGTCGACGACCGACAATTCTTCACCGTTATTTCGACGTTTAATTCGTCATCAACCTTTCGACGAAAAAACAATGACGCAAATATTTTCACCTTTTCATTGTGTTTCCGAAAAAGATTTGTAGAATGACTAACGAACGGCCGTTGGAAAATGGGGCCAATTTTAGTAGTGAGGATGAGCTCGAGATCGAGACCGATAGTGCCTCTGTTGCTGCCCCGTTTAGAGAGACTTCAAAGTCTCTTCCCACCACCACATCAAGGAAAAAAAAGAGGTGGTTGAGCACCAACCTAAGTACAAAGTCTATTCAAGGAAAGCATTGAAAGGTGAGCCTTCCAAGAAATCAAATAAATCGGGTGGTTTCACCGAAAATCCCACCATTCAGGAGGACCCACTCCATGAGGGAGAGGAAGGAGAAATCAAGCAACCAAAGTCTCCACCTGCCAGCTCTACCCTTGCTGCCACTATTACTACCACTATCATCACTCCTTTGCTGACATCACAAGTAATGCTTGCTTCTTCTCTGCCCGCGGTGGACATTTTAGTTCACCTTGCTTCCACCTCGCCCACTGCACCAATCTTGGTGGTAGATTCTTCCTCTGCTGCCACTTCTCCACTCTCTTTCATCTTTATGTGTCTGACAATAGCTATTCCATTGGCCACAACACCAATGACAATGCCTACCCTCTCGCTCCTAGAATCCTTTGCTCGGCATATGAAAAACATACCAACGGAGCTATCTGGAGTATTAATGAATCCTGTAGTACAAGCTTCCCTAGCACAAGTTGTTTTTGGCCTCCCTGTTCCTACTCCCCTGACTGAACCACCAAAAATGGAGGCAATAATGCAATTTTTTGAGGATTTGAGACGATAAAGGGAAGCAACTAAAGAAATGGAGGAGGAAGTTGATGATTATCATGAGCATTGCAAACATCAACACCTGGTCAATGATGAAGTGGTGCATGAAGAGGAGGAAACAAAATCTTCTAAAGAAGACATTGAAGATCCTAGAGCAAGATACATCGTGGAAACCTCCAACCAAGAGCTTGAGGAGGAGCTTTCCAAGCAACTGAAAGATGTTGGGGGGGAATTCAAGAAGCAATCATCTGAAGAGAAGAAAGATACAGATGATGAAATGGAGATAAACACAGAACCTCCAACCAAGGAACAAGACAAGAGCCCCAGCACGGTGAAGAAATGCCTCCTTCAGGAGAAGACGAAGAAAAGAAAGAAGAGGATATTCCTAAAGAAGAGGTTGAAACAAGAAAGAGCCCAGAGGTGGAGCATCACGAAGAATATGAGCAAGAAGAAGAAGAGAAGACATCTGAAGGGGAAGATAGCCTCAAGAAAAATCTACCCACCACTGAATCTCCAGAGAAAGAAGTTGTATTTATTCAAGATTCAAATGAAGAAGAGGAAGAAAAGATAGAACAAAAGGCCTCGAGTCACCAAGAAATGGAGATCTATCACGCTCAAAAGGATGAAGGTGATCATGAATCACCAAAGGAAGGATCCCATATGCCTAAATGGCTAGGAAAAAAATTGCAGAAGAAGGCCCCCATCCTCATTGATCCAAAATCTAGACTAGAAGCCATCTTGGCTCAAGCATAGATAAGCACAAAGAAGGAAAAGAAGTCAAGGGTAAGATTCCATATAACAATGGATGCCTCAGGATCAAGAACCGTGTAGATAGCTACTCTGGTGGTGGAAGGAGAAGAAATCAGTTATAATATCTCTACCATTGATGGTGCAAGAGCACCTAGGTAACACCAGGCATTTAGGAAGTCTAGAATGAATTTTTGTTTTGATGTGTTACTTTGAAGGTCATGTTGACCATTGAATTGAGAAGTTAGTTTAAGGATGTGTTTGATCTCTAGAATAGAAATTGAGGAAGGGTGGATGATCTTAGAAACTCATTTTACTTGGTTTACTAGGAATTGGCAAAAGTTGCAAAATGTTGCATTTGGCAACTTTGCCACAAAGTAACTTACATGTCTGACCAAGGGAGGATAACTGATTGAGGAACCTTATATAAGAGTGGGGTTAGAAGCATTTTACTTTGATTGGAGTTTTTGAATTTAATAAAAGACAGTGTGTTTTAGAGTGAATTTTCTAATTTTTGCTTTGTAGTGAGCTTTAATGGATTAATCTTGGCACTGTAACTTGGGTAGAATGTAGTGTGGTAGTTTTCCAATCTTTGTGTGACATTAATTAGCTTCTTTATTCAATTACAGTCTCTATTTGTAAATAGTTTCATTTCATCTTGTTGCTGGTCTGATCCAGACAGTTTTGAGCAAATGGAGATTTAGCTCACTTTCCCACCGTACAAATTATATGGCCCTTTGGGAATAGTGACTAGACTCCATGTGTCTAAATATGGTAGGTTTTAGGGTTTGTGTGAGCATAGGAGCTGTTGGAAAAGTCTTGCCCTAGGCGAGCTAGGAAGAGTCCAGCTAGGGAAGACAAAGAGTGCAGAGCACATAACTTACAGGGGTGATGGAATTTTGTTGAATTTCCTTTTTGAGAAGTTAGATGTGAGTCTTTCCAAGACTTGGTATTCAAGAGGAAACTCCATCAGTCCATCTGGTGTGAGAAACACTTAGCATATTGAAAGCAGCAATAAAGGGCTTAAAAACCCTAGTTTTTGTCCATTTTCAAGTGGAGGCGTTGTACGAGCAGTTAAGACCCAAGACCTCAAAAATACTTGAGAGGTGTCCATTCTAAGCAAGAACCTTAAAGAAATATTGTGGATTCTTTGGATAAATTGAGAGAGTCAACCAATTTTCTCGGAGAAGGAGACCTAATTGGGGCTCTTAGGCTAGTAGCCTTTTTAACCATAAATGAGGGTTTGATGAAAGTGACCAAGAAATGGAGCTAGGAGGATACTCAAGAATCAAAATTGGATGGATTGCGATGAATTGAAACACCTCCACACCCCTGCAAATCAAAGTTCAAACTTTGGAGATAGAGTTAGTCTTTAGGGCAGATTAAAGGCTAAGGAAGAGTTAAGAGTTATTGCACCAAGATTGACTTGGTTGGTTAATTTGTGATAGTAGTGGCATTGGACAAGAGAACCAGGGGTACCTAAACATGAGAAGGGTCCTATAGGTTAAGGTGGTGAAGCAAAACACCAAGGAGGTCTTGCAAGCAAGACCTAGAGCAAGAATCTATGATTGATTCCTCCAACCCACTTCCCTATCAATTGACCTGGGAACAGCCACGAGAGAGAAAAAAATGATCATCTTCAAGGATTGGTTTCTACTATTGTGCATCAGATGTATAAGGAAAAATCCTCTAAGGAGGAATAAAAAGTACAAGTAGTAGATTTAACAACTTATATTCAGCAATAGTCCTCTATCAAAGAGCTGCCCACCACATTATTGGATCTACCACAACTGTTGTCCAAGGACTAGATCAGTAAGCTAGAAAGGAGAAAGAACTTGACAAAGGCCATTGAGGACTGGTTCTGACGGGTAATATATAATAGAAATATGGGCATCAATCGTGCTGTCAAAACAACAAATAAATTTTGGGAAATGCAAATACAACTTGAAGGCATAAGAAAATTTTGCACTGACTTCACATAATTATATAGAATTACATATCCCAAACTTGAGGCTATCCTCAAGGTACCTGAGAAATCTTGGGAAAAGGAGCTTGCGTTGGAAAAGGATAATCATTAGCTTGTAGAAACCTGGAAATTGGGCCTTCATCACAGGAGAGAAATATTGGAACGAGTACTCCATGAAGTGGAGCTTGATATTGATTGGGCCAAGGAAATCAGGATGGCTTGTGAGGAGTATCTGAATTTAATGACAGATTATGATTTTCCTATCGCTGAGCTAGATCCAAAAAAGATAAAGCCATCCTTCCATCAGAAGATGGAGAATGGAGCCACAAATACACTCACGTATAACTTTATGGATTTTGTTGCTTGAGCCTTCGCTCAATCTAAGCAAGTGACAAAGAATACTCCCAAATGTGACAAGGATTGGGATGTAATTATCAGTCAATCTAGGAAATTGAACCTCCAAGTACTTCAATTCGATATAATGGAGTGGAATCAGCTTCACGCATTGATCAGGAAGTTTGTGGAATATGCTACTATGAAGAAGCATGAAGGGAATCCAATGATTGATGATGAATTCCTCACAGTATAGCTACAGCAAAGGTAGCCAACTACAGGACAAAATTTCTATAGTCTTTCCCACTAGAAGACAAAAGTGTATTTTATATTGTAAAATATTTGGGGGTAGGTGAGACCCTAATTTGTAGTCAATCTTGGCCACACAATGAGATTAAATCTTGGCCATTCATTTTTTTTTTTGGACACTATAAATAGGGGTCTCCTGTCATTTTCAAGAGAGAGTTGAGTTGTTGTAAAGACATGATGTTGGAATTTTAATAGAAATTCATTGATTTTTGGTGGATTCTTGAGTTCCATTTCATGTTGCATGATTCTCCTCATATTTAGTGAATTGAAATAGATTTACTTTGTTGTTCTATGTGTTTAGCATGCTTTAGTAGATTAGTTAATGTTGTTCACTGATGGTGAAGAATTATGTTGTGTTGATGGCCTTCCTTGTCCATGCTTTTTGTTGTTTGTTGATGATAAATAGTAGTGTAAAGCTAGTCTGGACATGAGTTGAATGTTGCACTTAAATTCTATCTTTTTTTCATGTTTTATGGTTAATGAAGGGTCGAACATCTACAAACATTAGAAGATTGCACTAGTTTCATAAGACTATGAGCTAATCTAGTTAAGTGGGACTTGGTTTTAGGAAGGTTTTCCATTGTAGCATCCTCCATTGTCACTGTTCATCGATAGTTTTAGGTCTAGGAACTTCTCCCTTTCCCTTCCCTTTTGACTTTTCTTTTAAATAGTAACTTAAGACAAGGTTCATTGCACTTTGTAAAGCCAAATCTGATGATGAATCAGAGTACTAGATTGTTGTTTTGAACCTGCAGCAATTATACATCAATTTCCACACCTTAAGAACTCCATTTGAAGAACCAATTCCCCTCCAACTTAACTTATGTAAGATTTCCTTGTGATTACCAGCAAGATCACATGAAACCACTGAGACATTCCAAGCAAGTCATGACCTGACACCCGAGAGACCTTGGGGTAATTTTTTGTAGCTTGTTTGTAGGAGATTGTCTTTCAAGAGAAGTAATGCACTTAGGAATTTCCTGTGTTGAGAAGTGTTAAAACACCCATCAACATCGCCATGTTGGATGTGATTAACAAACTTGTGAAGAAATCCCAAGACAGAACTATGTATATTAATGAATATTCCAATCTACATAAACATACATGCTTGGCCCTCGATCATCTATATCTAGATCTAACACATGATGGCCCAAATTATTTCATGTGGTGGAAAATTATTAATTTGAAAAATCTTGATAATTATTTATAGTTTAATGCAAGTGGGCACTTATGTATTTGTGTACGTGGATATGAGATACCAATGTACCATTGTAAGACAACCAGGTGCTCTAGCAGAGAAGTAGTTGTTAAGGAGGGAGATTTTAACAACATTGTTAAATTTGTTAGTGATAATTTGAAGGAAATTGCAAAATATCTTTCCTCATAGATTCGTGAAAGATTCCCTTGACATGAAATACTTGAAGCCATGGGTATTGTGTATCCTCAATTTTGGGAAAACTGAGAGAACCCAAAATATTTTCATGATCAAGTAAAAATATTGATTAAACAATTTTTGAAAAGTGTAACATATGATGAGCAGAAAATAGAAGGAATTTTAAATGAAGCTAAGCTTAGAAAATAATCTAGGATTTTTGCAACAACTATGAGGGACCAGTATAAATCCATGGGCATGGAGAAGGCCTTTGAACCGAGATCAATAAAAAAGGTTTGGACAAACTTAGGTTAGAGTGAAATATTATGTGGTTCGATATTAGAATATTTCAAACTTATTGATTTATGTCAAACAATGATATTGGGGTTAGTGGAGGATGAGAGAGTTTTCAGTACATTGGGGTTTTTGAAATCAAAGTTAAGAAACAAACTAGACAAGAATTTGGAAAATTGCTTGAGGTTGAAAGGAACTGCACATAATGTCTTTAATTTTCCTTTTGAAAGGGAACTCACAATCTGGAGGTCCACATGTGAAAGAAGAAGGACAAGGTTGTGCAACACTCCAATTCCAAACACTGGTACTGGTGACAGTGGCAGTGGCAATGGGACTAGGATAGATGACATTGACACAAATCACACAATGAATGTTGAATTTGAGACATAGGCTGAAGAAAATGAAGAGAACTCTTTTACTTTATCTCAAGATGAATGTCAGTTTGAGGACCCTAACTCCATTTGGGAAATGGAAGAGAATTAGCAGCTTTTAGGTATTTATATTGCACTTCATGGATCAGTTTCCATGTTCCATACTGTAGTTGATGATATTTTATATTGTATTGAATGAAATTGTGAATCATTACACTTCATGATATTTTATTTTATATTGCACTTCATGAATCATAGTCCAAATTGTAGTTGATGATATTTTATGTTGTATTCCATGAAATTGTGATATTTAATATTGTATTCCATGGTATTGAATTTGATATGTGATTATGCATCATTTTTAAAGAACAACACTTATCACACTACTTATAAATTCCTATTGCATTTCCATTCACACAATCTTTGATAAATAACTGAAATGAATATCATTAATCCATTCCTTGAACAGAAGCTAACAGTTCAACATCCACAACTTATAAGTTATAAGCTAACAAAATCTAACAGTTCAACATAAATAACTTATAAAGGAATCCACACAACTTAAACAATAAAAGCTTAAACTACCAAATCACCTAAATTTCATATTGATTCTCTACTTATTTTACAAGGTGGCAGCTACGTTTTATGATATGCAATGAATAGAAATTCAGGCTTCTTTTAACCAGAAAGCAAAGAAAGGTGTAGCTTTTAACTAGAAAGCTTTGAAAGGCATGCCAATATCAAACTATAAACTAAAGCACAAAGACTTGAATCACTTCAGAACTAATAAATTTCTTTAACTGAACTCAACCATTGCCATAAGCATTCATTCAAAGATAAACATCTAATAGCAATTCAATCTATTAAACATCCAAAACACCAACATAGATAACCATTGGCAAGATATTTAGAATAAACAAAATAAATCCATACACCACAACACAAAGATTATGTCTACATGAACTTCACCATATGAGTTTCTATATTGAAAGATAATTGTAAAACAAACTTGAAAGCATAAAAGAGTTTTTGCTCTAATGAGGATAATAAAAGTTTTTCCCAAAAGATCCTAACTACATCATCCAAACCCATATTTAAAGCATAAACCAATTGTCTATGGTAACAGTTTCTTGAAGACAACCACACCCAAAAATTAAAATAGTCTTCAACTTAAAAGAACTAAAATTAAAGAAAGTATCATGAAATGCTAAAAATAACTATGCATCACGTTTCTGCCTCATCTTTAGATTCATCTTCTAGAACTTCAACCACTTCATGTCCCACCGTCTTTTCTTGTGCCTGCATCTTGGACCTGTAATCTCGATATTTGGTGACAATTGCAAATATGTCCTTGCTCCCTGGCATTGTAGTAACTTGTAACCTGGTTCTCCATTTGCCCAAAGAAATTTCATACTCAACTAACATCTCAGATATTTTCTCTTCTCCATATTTATAAGACTTCAGGTAGATCTGCATTGCACTAAGTTTCGAGGACTTACATGTCACTGTAGTAGGATCAACTATTTCTTTATTGAATATCTCTCTAAACTTTAGAGAGATCTCTTTTATATCTAGAATACTTTAATCAAACTCGTCAGTAATTTCCACTCACAGAATACAACAATCTTCTTTAATTTTCCCCAACATTTCAAAATATTGATCAAGTTTTTTATTAATTTCCTTCACCAGATTATCATATATATTCAATTTCCATTCCAATGAATCAGACTAGGAAGGGTCTATCTCCTTAGGATTATTCACAATTTTCTCACCAATTAATATCTTCTGATCCATAGACATCAATTCTTTCATTTCTTGAGAGAGCACATAGAGACTAGTTTGATCTTTTCTGACCTGTTGAAGTTTGGTTACTAACTCCTTCCTCTTGTTAATAACTCGAGTGTAAAAGAGAATATATTTATTCAAAAAGAATATATTCTCTTGAGATATTTTATCGATCCCCTTACAAGCAACTCTGGAATAGCTCAAATTCTTTCTAATTTTTTGTATGGTGAGCACATCGATGCCCTCTATCTCTACTTAAGAAATTGAGGCTTCATCAAATGTACGAGGAGTGGTCATGGAAGAAATAAAGTTACCCAATGCGAGGACTTGAAATTGCAGTTTTATATGTTCTTTCCTTTGTTCTTTCACTCTTTTAATCAAGACATTGACTGAATAATTGGCATGGTACACATCACCTTCCAGTGTTGGAGGCCCCATATCAACATGTGTGACTTTGTAGTCTACCTCCGTTATTTCATCTTCATTTAAATCCTTCATAGGCTCAGCAATTTCTAACATTTAATTTCTAGAAGTAGCAACAATCACCATCCTTGACATCCTCCTAGCTTTCTTAGGTTTTGAAGAGCTTTGAAGTAACTTTAAAATTGTATCCACTCCAACTATCATTGTAGGAATATGATTTCTCTTCTTCTCCATTGCTTTTTTCAGCCATCCTAGGGAGGCTACTACCATACCAGAATCTTCATTTCCACTAATAGTTTCTTTGGGAGCATTAGGAGTGATAGGTGGATTATCAACCAAAGGCAAAGAAGAGGGAAATTCAAATAGAGGAGGAAAGATATTATCTTCAGCGATCTATTTAAAGATAGCTTCAGAATCTGCAGGCACAAGTTTTTCTTGATTGGTCTTCTTCTTAGGGGTAGGAGAAAGCACACTGTCTTGTTCACAAATGGTCTTCAACTTGATTGTTTCTTCTTTCCTATCACCATCACCTCCTGACTGAGAATTTGCACTAGAGGACCTAACAAAGGGTTTCCTGATGATACACTTGCGCCAGATGCTTGCATAGACCCTTGTTCATTCTTCTGTGATGACTTAGGCTCTTAAACAAAACCAGTAACTTGCCGCCATTTCCCATCCAACCAGTCTTGGGTTCTTTTAAGCATTGGGGCAGCACGTACCCTCATATCTGAAATTTCACTTTGGCTCCAATCAACCCTACGATGGGATTTTCTAGGCAATTTTTCATATCCAAGATCTATGATTATTGAATCCTCAGCTACATTTTTAGGAATCTGAAATGGCAGACCAAAATCCTGTATCTAGTTTAGCATTAGCCTCATATAATCTCTTCTCAAAACTTCATTCTCATCGACACAATCTTCCCATAAATCTTCGATAGATGGTTGATGTTGATATAAGATCCCTCCATATAGATTCTACTTCACAAACCCTTACTGTCAAAATTAGCTCTCATAGATAGACACTGGAGGTTATATTCCTTGAGAACTCCTTCAACTCCCCTGGCCACCTAGTTTTTTTGCAGATAAAAGAAGGGGTCTTCAATGGGAATACATACCCTCGTTTCCCCATGCTCATATACTTAATATTAACCATGGCCATTTGTCAACAAACTTCCAAAAATATCAATAAATCTTCAGGATACTAAGATAATTTCAATGGGGCTTTCTCAAAACCCTCTATTCTCAGATAGGAAAACTTATCAAATTGGATATAAAAACTTCAAAAATTTGATACAAGAGAAATTGATTCAGGGGAAAGGCGCATTTCTGGATTTCCATCTAGATTCCTCACGACCTCCATTAAAAATGCATCATTAACACGACAAAAATGACCCATTCCAAATTATTTAGTGACCTGAGGAAATTTTTTATACACAGAAATATTAGAAGCTAGGGTTCCTTGCAACTCCAACCCAAGCCAAAAGGACCACTGACTAGCTACAGTGTACGTCGGGAAAGAACACATACAGAAAGTAGCAGTCTTATGGAAATTAATTAATTGCTCATTCAAATGGAAGCAAATAACTTCATCCAAGTCAATGAAAATGTTCTCATCATAGATTATCAAGATAAATCAGCACATAAAATCCTCAAATAACTCAACTTGTGCATTCCCAACAATGCGGTGCAATAAAGCAATAGCATCTGCAATTTCTTCCATAAAATGCACTCTTTTGAATTTAGCCGACAGTTGCGACTTACCTTTCCTTTCAGAATTCAACCAGGTTTTGGCCATGGATTTCTTACACCATTCTTCATTCACTTTGAAAAATTCAATTGCCACTACGACAAACATGTCTTCTATAGGTTCCCATTCTGGAATCCTCAGCGTGCGAGAAACAGCTTTAGGAGAAATTTCTGCAATTACAATCTCGTCCGCAGCTTTAATTTCTCATGTCTCCTGAATGTACCTTCTCGCACATGCACTTATCAATTCCACACTCAACACAGCTTTTGGAAACCCTCCAGCATGAGCTAGCCCACTTTCTAATAGTTTTATATCTAGCTCAGACTTCTCATCACTCTCCAGGCATGCCCAAAACTCTTCTAACTTAAAAGGTCTGAGCTCTGTATCCCTTACGCTAGGCCAACGATTTCCAATTCCGAACTGCATGAACTCCCAGCACATAAAGAAACACACAAGCACCTGGAAGACTAGATTGTAGAAGAAGGAAATGCAACTGAAAATCTTAGCAAAATTTTTGCCACCTCAACTTATGTCATCAACAAGATGTGTGTTTAATGCCAAACCAATCATTTTCAATTCCACTCTACATGAGTGCAAATTCGTAGAGATATAATGTTTGCACTTAAGAAGTATTGGCCTTGGAAAAGAATGAGAATGCAAGCTAAATGTCTGAGTAAAACTTTGTCACCCGCTTATGTCATCATTTTTTATAGGACATGCATTAAATGTGGCATTCAATTTCATTCCTCGAAAAGATAGCCTTTAAACCTACATGCTTTTTGAAATTCCTGAAAAGATTACTCAAGGTTAGTCTGTACATAGCATTAAATGAGATGTCAGATGATGATACCTTTGAAAGGAAAGATAAGTCCATAATGTCGCATGGTTGCTAAAACTTGGAACCTTAGAACCAATGTCTGAAGTTTCAAAGTTTTTGAAACCTCTAACCCACTGACTAGAAAGATGACCAAGAAATACTTGCAACTCAACAAAGTGAACCATCAACCAAGTCAAGGAATCAGGAAGTTATAAAAATTTAGAACTCCGTGACAAGGTTATAAAACTCTAAGGACTAGCGACTAAGGTTAGGAAAAGCACCAAAACCATAACTTTGAGTGATAGTAACCACAACAATGAAACTAATCAAAAATCCATCATTCCAATTCCAATAATAGATAATCCACCAGAAAACTACTCAACAAAAGCAAAATAAATCCACACACCATAATTCAAAGGTTACGTCTAAAATACTTGCAACTCAGTTACTCAACAAAGTGAACCAAGTCGAGGAATCGAGAAGTTATGAAAATTTAGAACTCCACAACAAGGTTATAAAACTCAGAGGACTAGCGACTAAGCTTGTTTTTCTCCCTTATTTTGAGTCTATCCTCTCTCCGTCTGAAACATTTTACATGAATTATTATTGAAATCTGATCAATGATCTTTCATTAATCTTCTTTGTCATTATGCATTGATGTATGTTTTAATTCTGGCTCTGGTTTAATGAACCAGTTAAAGTACCTTGATTAAAGCATGAATCCATATAAATGTTTAGTGGATATGCTAAGTAGTCATGGAGATTGAGTATCGATGTGTGAATTGTAATGCAATTTCACTAAGATTATGGATGCCTAGAATTAAAATCACCTTATAGTTCATATTTTCATTGTGTTAAAACAAAGTTGAACATGTACTCAATGATTCATTACTCAACTCAATGCTTATTAGCTTAATAACATATTAACAATAGTATTAGTGGCATATACAACAATGAACATTAGAAATTGTTTAAAGTGTATCTAGTAGTTGAAACCACTACCAAACTTTTTCTTCAAATGATATAATAAATAATACAGATAATTAAACATCAACACATTACTGAAGTCTGAATTTGAGCCTTTAAATTTGTTATCACATTGAAGAATACATAGAGGCATTGGTAATGAAAAATATTGCTCAAAGACAACTCTACACAGAGCTGAGTTGGAACTTAGAAACTCATATTATCAAAAATCAAATCACTGCATCACCTTTTCTAGCAACTTCCACTCTTCAGGTGGTGGAATTTTCATTTGTTCTAATTCATGATGTTTGACTTGAAGATTTGTTAAAAATTCATTATTCAAATTGGAACCTGTCTTAGATTCTTCAGTCAATTTTGCATTCAGGGTTAGAAATGGTTTGATGGAATCCAAATAGTTCACCACATCTGGGTTCTAAAGAAATTGGTCCAAATCAATCTTCCTTGCATCCTCCATCTTCTTTCTAAAATCATTCTTTCCAATGAATCGCTCATTTGTGTCAAGAGCCTCTGGCAAACCAAGCTCTGTGAAGTTCCTTACCTTCTCATCCACCTTTTTTATCTTGTTTATAGCCAAATGCAAATATTCCTTTGTTTCACGCATTCTCAAACACTTTTCAATGAAAGATGACAATGTCATTGATGTAGCAAGCTGATTAGTAATCCCTTTTGATTTCAAAACATTATCACTGACTTTGTAGACTGTTTGTTGAATTTTATTTGTTGATCTCTCTAATGCCATCACATTTTTGTTGTCCATTAAATATTTGTTGAGCTTTTTATGATGTCTGATAGCATCCATCAAGTGAAACATGTCACACAAATGATCAATCCTCTGCATTATTTCATCCCAAATCTTTTGTTTCATATGCCTCATTTTTTCTCTACAAAATGTAGATAACTTATTTTGACAAGACTTAATTTCATTTTTTGCTTCCACCAGCTCTGCCTCCAATCTTTCATTTCTTTTTCCCTCCATTTTTTGTTCCCACTATGCATTTCCATTTGCAATTCTTAGTCTTAATTTTTTTGAAGTGGATTTTTCCTCCTCATATTTCTTGTTGCTCTCATCTAGCCTTTGCTTTAGTTCATTCACTACAATCTCATTCTGCTTATCCTCTTTGCTTGTTGTTGTAGAGGCAGATTTTTTTATTCTTTTTTCTAATTTAGTGCTCTTGTTATCTACTACTTTCCTCTTTGTTTTCTCATTTGTTAGGTCTGCCTGTAACTTTTCAATTTGAGTCTGCAACCTTTTTTCTCTCTATCTTTCTTTAGCAATGATGTTTACACCAATTCATTGTTCTTCTTTGATACATTAATTTTTTCAGTATTTCTGAGTCCAGAAAAATTCAATTGAATAATGTTCAGCTAGAATTCAGATGGAGCCATCTGATTTGTTGGTTTGTTTTGAACTATGGGAACAAGAATTGTGTACTCCGTGATTTTTTTATTTGTGTCAAATGTGGGTAATACCATGGTTGTTGTAGGCTCTAAAGTTACAGCAGACACACTCTCCATCAATTGCTTCTTTTCTTTTTTATTCAATTCTGATTTCTTTTTAAACTCTTCAATGTAATCAAAACCTAGGGATGTAGAAACAATGGAATGCTTGAATGACGAAGGAATAGGGGTACTTGTAGTTGCTAATGATGTCACAACCAGACTAACTAGCAGTGGGGGAGTTCCTAGAAATAACTCCTTTGTGGTGGATCCATTGGTAGTGTGACTTGGACCTGTCAAAATCCTTTGCCTCTTTTATATGCCTTGATCACCTAGTGTTTCAGTGGTATATTGTGTTGTTGTCCTCTTGTGTGTATTTTTTTGTTGTAGCACATGTTGACCACTACTAGTACTACTACCCATACCATCGCCACCAAAGGCAGTTCCAGTTGCATTAAACTCTCCACCATGGGCATGTCCTAGTTGTGCTTGTGTTTGACCATGAGGATGAGGATTTGAAGCTCTAACAAATTGACCTATATGCCCTAGGTCTACTTTTTCACCTCCAACCCTAAGGCTAGATTTATCAACTATTTTTCTATGCTCTACATCTGTTACTATCCAAGGGCCTTGTCTTTGGGACCCCAAAGGACCACCTTCATAACCCATTTTTTTAGCTATGGCTACTCCTGTAGTATATGCTTCTTTTATGGCCTCACTTAAACCAAGTTTGAAATTGACATGGTTTTCTTCTTCCCTATAATCATTAGATTCATCATCACTTTCTTTATCTTCTCATTCATTCAGATGCTCTATATTCCACAATTTTCTAAACTCACGATATTCTCTGTTATCTCCATACTTTGCAAGAGCTCTTGGATCACCTAGCTCCTTCCTCATAGACCAAAAGGCAGTAATTTTTTATCATGGCCAACTTTTTTTCTATAACTTCCTTCTCTAGAGAATCTGGCATTTTTACTCTACTAGATGGTTTATGACTTTTTTCATAAAAATTATTGTACCTCCTAATTGTCTTTCAATGCAATGCCATAATTTATGCTAACAATTGTTCAAAACAAATACCATTCTTGGAAACACTTTTCTCCATTGCTATTTTGACCTCATCCCAAGAATCCTTGTTTCTCAAGTTTTCAAGCAATGGTTTACTTTGATGTTGAATTCTACTTGCAACATTCTTATTGAGCACAACCATTGATTTAATGGTGTCACATGGATCATACTGCCAGTGACAGATAGCATCAAAATAAAAAAAAAATCAAAAGATTATGTGCCACACTAAATGCTTTTCTCTCGAATGTGATCCCTCCACATGAAAAAGGTAAAGAAGGAAATAAGGTCTTCTTTTGCTGACTGTTAAAGTGTAGTTCATCAGTTTTTTGCATCTGCCTTACATATTCCAAAGCAAAAACCCTTTTTGTCACATGTACTGGAAGTTTGTATGGTTGTGCTTTCAATCCATAAAATCTTAGCATAGTATATTCTTCCATTAAGTACCAATCAGCCAATTGTATTTCTTTTCCTAGTTGAATGCAGTTTCTACATGACATAGGCAATCTAGGCATTGGAGTCTTTGTAATTGCTTGGTACAATGGAGCCAAAAAGTAGTCTACAAAATTATTGTAGTTCCTTCGAGAATCATGCATCCTTATCACAATGGTCCATTCATATACTGGAGCCATTTTCTTTTCATGTGCTTTACTATAGGTCTAAATCTGAAGATTGTTGTTCTGAAACATTCCTCTAAATTTGAATAGAAAAAGATAGCACAAGTAGGTTGTGAACCTAAATGTCTTGGTGGAACCTCCTTTAATCATTAAAAATTGTTTATGCATGGATTCTACAATGTACCCAATAAAATTATATTTGACATGTGGAACACCATAATGGATATTATATACCATTTCAATGAGGCTTGCACCCACTTCCAAATTGCTATGTAGTCTGAGGAAAAATGCTAGCATGGAAATAGTATCCTGAACCCATGGTTTAAAAATATCCAAATCATAAGGAGGCTTATGATCACCTTTCAGTTTGTTTCTATCCTGAACTATTCTATTTAAGAAAGAATTTTTCTCCATTTCATCCACTGCTTCATAATCACTAGCAAGCTTTTCTAGGTCAATGTGGACATTTCCAAATTCTTTGGTTGTAAACCCTAGGTCAACACTTTTCCAAGTTATTTTGCATTAATGGATAACAATTCTTCTTTGCTATCTTTATTAACAATTGCTCTTTTGTTATCATCATAATTTAGGGCACAGACCATGATAAATTCTGGGCAAGGGAAAACCTCGTGTAACATCATGCGCCCTGATCCAGTTACCCACAGTGCACTGATACTATTAACTTGCATTTTCTTTGCAGCCTTATTCTGAGATGAAAATCTAAGTTCTAAGATATGCCTACCATAGGTTTCAGGATCATAAATATCATGGTATTCATCAGTGAAACCTGGTGTTTTAAGCAATTTTGCATAATGTATTTTTTTATCTGACATTTCTCTAGTGGTACTGGTGGTAGACATGTTGATACAATCAACAATGTGAAATTTGTGAATTCCCTATTAGTCCTTAATTTTTCTTAATTCTTAAGCCTCTTAACCATAAACCTAAACTTCAAAGTTTGACAAAATAAGATTTTAAGAAACGTCAAACGATGAAATGTAGCCGCAAGAATTCTTTAACTTACCCAGATTTTGATTCTTGAAGTTGAAACTGGGTTACTGGAATGGCTTTGTTGGAAGTGGAACTGTGGAACCCAGAGTAGGGTGGTGCACTGCAATGAGAAAATTGAAGACTGAAACCTCCCTATGTGCTGACCCTCTAACTTCAAAATAAAATCACTTAGCAATATAAAGTGTTGTTTTTTCGAATATTAAAGTGAATGAAACTGAAATGTCTACGTGTTACTTTCAGACTACACAATACACAATTAGTACATGGCTAACAGCATTTAAAACAAGTCATTTATGATTTACTCCTGCATTGACATCAAATTCTAAATCGTTGATCTTTTTTAATCTAACGGTTATAGGGTGATTCTAGAGGTTTAAGTTCGCAAGCCTAACGCTCTATGCATTTCATTATGGAATGCAACTACAACCATACATCAAATGTTCATCGAATGGTTGAGTAATTTATGATATAAATAATAAACATTTTTTAAAGTTGCTTTAAAATTTAATGCGCTAGGATTGACATCAAGGCCAAGGGGCCGGTAACTTAACGTTGCAAAGGCCTTAATAAAATGAATTACAATGTCACATTAATAGCACTTAACTTGCAAAGGACTTAATAAAATGAATTACAATGTCACATTAATAGCACATCCATTTATTTTATTACAACTAAATTACAATGTCACATTATTACATAGTACAAATACAAATGTAAGCATAAGCGCCAAGCTTCTGCTGGACCGCTGGTGAAAACGCAAATGTAATGAATGTTTCTCTAAAAAATAAATGGGACTTGATGGGTCAACCATGTGCTCTAAAAATAAACACATGGGACTTGTCGGGTCAGCCATGGGCTCTAAAAATAAATGGATGGGGAAAGGGGGACCAATCAAACTGGGGAAATGGGAGTTGTGAAGATACAAAATGTACTTAACCCCTTTCAAAACCAGACTCATGCAAAAGATGAGGAGTTGTAAAATTGCTCCCATGCAGAAGATGAGCTCTAAAAATAAATGCATGGGGCTTTCCTGGTAGGCCATGGTGTCTGAAAATAAATGGAAGGGGCTTGCCTAGCCAACCATGCTGGGGAAATGGGAGCTGTGAAGATACAAAATGTACTTATCCCCTTTGAGAATCAGAATCATGCAGATAATGAGGGGTAGTAAAACTGCTCCCATCTTCTACTTTTAGCTTCCATGTACTAGGATACCACTTATCTCCATCAGAGCTCCTCATCCTAGTTCAAAAATTGTCTAAGAAGGCAGATGAATGAAATAAACTTCTTTCCAATTCCACCAATTCTGAACTTGAAGGAAATTGGTCTTTTACTCTATAACTACATAACTGGAGGTAGGGGAATTTAGATTATCCCTAGTCATCTTCTTCTTGAATCCTTACTAAGTTATTAACCCTACAAAATGAAAACCCTTATGAAAATTCAATGAATTATTCTAGTTTTGCTCACTATCCTTATTTATGGGCCAAAAGTGCCACCAATAGTGCCACTACCAGCCTAGTCCCTGTGTACACCTCACATGTGTCATGTGTGAGGTTGGGTATAGTCGTAATTCCGATTCATGCAAACCAAAAATCCAACTTAATTGATTTGTGTAACTTAAGCCTAACATTTACAATTTAAATGTTTAATTTGATTGATGTTTGGACTCTAACAACCTAGCTACATGCAAATTGTACCTCAAGCTAACAAGCTATCAATTGTCAAAATCGCCAGTGCCACTCAAACGATATGAAATCATTACAAATCTTGTTTCACTAAATCACTAGATTATTGACATCATCATCTACGATTCTATAGTACATCATGTAGTTTTCAATATAAAGCTATGCAATCAATCACTTTGGCTATTCATATGGAATTAATCTACGTCGCCGCCTACAGTACCGCAACCTAACTTTCTTTTCAAAGATTATGAATTTCAATAGAATAAATGAAAGGTAGAGTAATTCAACACATTAAAAAGAGAGAATTAAATTTCTCATTTTACCTTAATCATTATCAATATCCACTAATAATTCACAATAAATTTTGCTCACTTATGATCAGAACTATATGTTGATAATTACTATTAGTTTTAAAAGCCACATTTTTATATTGAACAAAGCAAAAAGGATTTACAAGAATGGAGCCATGAAAATTATTTTAATTTAAGTAGCTATTGGTAAAGACTGAAGTGCATAGTAGTTAGTACATAACCAACATGGCCAAAAGGAAAAAATCCACTAACTGTGACAAAAAACCAGTCACAAAGTACATATTACAAGAACTGTTATGCTATACAATAAAATATAAACACGTGACACATCACACAATTCATTACTATTTTTTTTTATAACATTAGCTGAGGCCATCAACCGGGTGTTTGAGTAGAACATGAATCAAATTTAACAAACTAACAGTACACAAGAAAAGAAAATCACCCAAAACCTTCCTCCAAAACTCCAGACTCTTTAATGATTAAGTTTTTGTATCACATAGCAGACCCCATCTCATATTGACCAGGGCAAGAGCATGCATTTTAGAAGCATGCAATTCCACCTTCTTGAAGATTCCACCAATAGGCACTAACCCACTTTCAAAATTGTAATGCTCTAGTGCCAACTCCAACGAAGAAATAGAGTAAATGAAAGGTTGCAAATAACATATTGCCAGTGTCTTCACCAAAACTTTATCAAGAAAAATTTCCATGCAATTGGACAAGAAATTCGAAGCTACCTCAAAATATAGAGCACAGGGGTTGTTCTGAAATCAATCCCTACCCACAATTATTCTTATAGCATTCTTAACCTACACACAAGGAATTGTAAAAACCATACCCAACTTTTTTCCGTTGTATGCATCTTCACTTCTTTTCTCCCAAAAACATTTGGGTAGCATGACACACCATGAAGACTCCATAATATCTCAGTTAAATTGAGAATAGAGAAGAAATAAATCAAAGCCAAATATATTATAAATGATATGAAGAACATCAAGTTGGTGAAGTATATATAGAAGTTAGCACAAACACAATGAGTATGACATCACATTTATCATTTTTAAATTCACCACTATCATTGATGTGACAATTAACATTTATTTCAACACTTGAATCCTTAAAAACAAGTGCTTAAAAGGTATGCCCATGACAGATGACAAGATGGCTGCATAGTGCACATGCAAATAAAGCTATTTTTAAAATGGGGACATCACTAGGTTGATGAGACTCGACCCTCAGGATTAAAGACTTAATATTTAAGGCTTTGTCATTAAATATTTTGGTCTAAATTAGGCAATATTAAATGGTAAACAAGAGCACAATGACCAAAAAACCTAAATAATTAATAAATCTCAACCATTGATTTCTGAAAATCTAACGGTTCTAGTGTTATTCTGGAGGTTTCAATTCACAAGTCTAGTGCTTCAAGGATTTACTTCTAGAATCCAACTATAGTCGTCCATCAAAAATTCATCAAACGGTCCCTCTTTAAAAAAAAACTATATGCATGTGCATAATTTTTCCATTTAAGTTCTTCTATCGCTCATGAGTCATCACCAAAATCCTTCAACCCATCAGGTTCATTACCGCGATGAGTGATGATCCTTGATCTCGCCACATGTCCGCATCTAATGGTTCTAATGTTATTCTGGAGGTTTCAATTCAAAAATCTAGTGCTTCATATATTTACTTCCGGAATGCAACTATAGTCGTCCATCAAAAATTCATCAAACGGTCGCAGTTATATTAATTTGCCAATGTTTTTTCTTATGCATTTGAAAATAGGTTTAATTCACCAATGGATATATTTTTTTGGTTTGAAAAAAAGTTTTAATCTCCAACAAAATTGTTTTTTTCTATTTTGAAAACAAGTTTAATTCACCAATGGAAATATTTTCTAGGTTTGAAAATAGATTTTAATTGCCAATGAAAATATTTTATTGATTTAAAAAAAATTGCAATTTGCCAGGATTTTCCACAGACTTCTACCGATTAGAAAAGATTCTCCAATTGAGATTTTTTTCCCTAAAAAATGAAAAAAATTCCCACTAAAATTAATATTTTTATTGGGAAGTATACAAGATTCACCAGGATTTTACACCTTTGCCAAGGGGGGGGTTTCTTAAAGTTTTCCCTGCAAGAAATACCAAACAACTCACCTTGCATAACATTGGCATCAAATACCTTGTGCATCTCCAACTTTGAACATCACAAACTCTTTGAATAGGAATCATGAATAAACAAGCACCTTAAATCATGACATCAAAGACCTTGTAACAAAGAATACATTAGAATCAACTCCAAGCACAAAACCTTTGACAAGAGCAACATGAACTTCAACTATTGACATCAATGACAAACATCATGCCAACACTATGGAAAACCAATATACATACAAAGGAACATACATGTGTGATATGCAACAAGAGAAGATACACAAGCATGCAACGTCAAAGTAAGAGAAAGGAAAAAAAAGGAAAAATGGGTATGGGCTAACAAGTTGTATTATGATAGTGACCATAAATAAGAATTCATGACTCACAATAGAAAATTTTGATATTTTGTAGATGAATCACAAATAGGAAGACATACAAGCTAGTGAGGATCATTTTTCACTAGGCGAGCTCCCAAAACAGGTAGCAAAATGAGAAACACACACTAGGTATACAAGGTGTACCCATAACCATACCAAGAGTTATACTCCCTAATAACCTTGATAAAGTGCTAAAAAAATGATCAAAATGCTATGCCAACAAAAAGAACATAGAAAGAAAACACACAAAAGTACTTCACATGCAAACCAACTTAGAGTAGGTCACCTGCATCCCAAGCTTGCTCATCATGTAATTAATGTGGAAAACTAGTCAAGGGGACTATAGCAAGTGTCATACTAGGAGCATCACCAGGTTCAACACATGGTGGGTCACTCTCATCAAAAGGATCATCATAGTTGCCCCCATCTAACTTCATAGAAGTGGAAAATAACAATTCAACTCATTATTCACTTCTTCATCAATTTTAGCAATCTCACCATCATCCAAATCAATCACAATAGGATATTTTATGATTATTGCATTTGAATTTTCTTGTTTCACCTCTTGTTTTGGTTCTATGTCTTGTTTTGGTGAAAGTTGGATTTCTTCCTGAGTTGTTTGCATAGGTGTTGGTTTATTCTTTTCTTCCAATTACAATGGCACAATGTCTATGCCTACACTCTTTTGTATTTTGGTTTCTTCTTGCACAATTTTCAAGTTTTGATGATGTGGGAATGGGTTTCTCAACCATCGGTCTCTTTTCTTCCCTTAATGGAGGAACTAAAGGGACCACCGAGGGTTGGGAAACCACTATCTCTTTAGGTCTATACACTTGTTTTATCTTTGGTGGCACAAAAGGAATCATTTATTGTTTCTTGGTCACTTATAGGAGATGGGTGGAGGAACCATAGTGTATATATCTAAGTGGTTACTTGAATGGTTTTTGGCTCAATCATAGGTTCATCAATGACAAGCTAGGGAGAAGGAACAACCATGGACCTATCAGACTTAGGAATATTTCTAAGAGATAGCTCTACTATGCACTTTTCCTTAAACTTTTGATATGAATTGGAAAAGAAATATTCAGAAGGCTTTATAGGTTACATAGGTTTAGGCCAAAAACAACCCAATTAAAAATTCCCATAGGAATACAAAGGATTGAATCCGCTATGGTGCACTATAAATCTCATTTTCAAAGGGGAACTTTATACACTTGTGAATAACTGATTGGATGACATTCATGGACCATAACCATGGATTACCCAACTTCACACAAAATTGGTTCGACATTGGGATGAGGCACATATAATTGTTTTGGTCCAACCTTTAATGGAAGAGTGGCTGAACTTATCGTAGGGCGAGAAAAAACATTATGTGTTTTTATCCATGCTTTCGATTGTTCATAATAATATTGATAAATTTCATGCACAAACAAGAATTCCTTGGTGATCGCATTCTCTACACACATAGGATCAATAAGTATCCCAATTGTGGGCTTATCATTAATTCATCCAAAAATATAGAGAGGACCATCAAGTGCATGTATAGATGCATCAATATGTGTGAAAGAAATGTTATGTAACAAAATGGTTTGGCCCTTATGAGGTTGAACTATTATGAGAGTGACCATGTCATGTAGATCTTCCTCATTATCATTCTTATTATCATCATTATCATCATTTATATCCTCCATCTTATCAACATTCATCACATCATTCTTGACTTCACTAGCTTTCACAAAGTTGAATGATTTGGCATTGGGTTCGTGAAAATTTTGGTTAGGTGGGGAAACTGACTTATTCCCTTTGCCATTAACACCTCCCAATTGGATATTATTGGAAACAATGAGGTCTTGTACTTGATGTTCAAGATGTATGCATCTTTCTATGTCATGTCCACTTTATCAATGATAATGGAAAAAGGCATTTGGGTTATTATTTAGAGATAAGGGTTTGGTTGTGTCCATAGGTTTGACCGGAGGTAAATTAATTAGGTTCTTACTTAAAAGTTGAAAAATAACTGAATGGAGAGAATTGAGTAATGGTGTGAATTTCCTATCCCTAGGTCAAAATTGGTATGGTGTAGAGCTTATGGTAGCAACTTAAGGTTTGACATGGTTTTTTTGGGATGGATTTATCTTTAAAATTTTCATGTTTTTCTTCTTAAATTTTTGATAATTGTTTTAATGTGTGGGCTCAGACTTCTCAGTATGTTTGGATGAAGATGCCTCTTCATACTTATTAATCAAATTTTGATAATCATGAAGCACCGTACACAAACTTATAAAGGATGGAAATTTCATTAATAAGACTTTTTCCCTTATGTCAATTTACAAGTTATCAATGAACATTATTTGGATTTCCACATCAAAAAGAGTTAGATTGACTTGTGATAATATCAACTAATAAGGGCTTGTGAAATATGTAACTTTTTCACCTTGTATTTGTTTGCATCACATTAAATTAGATATTGATTTTGGGACCGATGTGCACTTGAAAATGGTTGAGGAAAGCATCAACAAGCTCATTAAATGAGTGAATTGAGTTATTTGGTAATGAGAAAAGCCACTCCAAGGCCATGTCCTTCAATGACCTAGGAAAAATTTTGGCCAAGAGCTTATCTTCAAAAATGAAGTCACTACATAAGGGTGTGTATGTTGATATATGGTTGCTAGGGTCTCCCTTACCATTGTATTTCTCAAAGCATGGTATCTCTATGTTTTGTGGCATTTTTTATTTCAATATCTCCAATAAAATTGGGTTTGTTTTGACATATTGTGTGTTGCAAGTATGAGCAGTTGGTGTTGTCATTGATGTCAACAATCCTGTGTTGTCATTAGTGTCAACTATATGAGAAGAATATTGTTGAAAGAGTATATGTTGTTGCATTATGTTGTCACTAGTAAGCTACTGGTGTCAAACTCTAGTGTCGCTTTGATAAGCTTCTATCTATAGTTAAGGAAGTACTGAAGATGATGATGATGTGTCTCTGATGCTTTGTTTCCAAGTGCTTTTGAGAAAATTTGATAAAAAAGGAAATAGTGTGTTGCAATGTTGTTCTGGGTTGAAGAGTAGTGTTCAGGTGTCACTTTGCATTTATTCTAGGTTGAATATCTACCTATGCATTTTAGATATGTTCATAAGAGGTGTTCATAGGTGTTGTATTCAAAATTTGGTATGTTGAATCGGGTGCAAAAAGAAGTTGTGTTCACCAGTGTGTGAATGATGTGTTGCAGAGGTTTCTAGGAGAAATGTTTTTGCTCTACGTTTCTATGCAACTTGGTTTCAATTCTTGTGGATCTGAAGGAATGTTGATAGTGTTGGTATCTTTTTTCAGTCAATTATTTTTGAAGTTTGGTGCTTTGGAAGTCAGTTTCTTAAGTTGTAGTGTATGATAGAATCGGTTGAGCATACTGGGTGTGCACATTCCTCGAGTGAAATTTATTATGAAAGATTTTGTTGGATTTTAGGGTTTTTATGGAATATTTTAGACTGTGTTCAAGTGATATTTTTTGTCCACAAGTTGTTGTTGAATCAAAGGAAGTGTGTACTTAAAATTTTAATGGTGTTTACATGGGTAATGACCAACCGTTGTTTTTACACTAATTGTGGTGGATTCTTATTTTTTATAGAAGCGTGTAGTAGTGTGGTGTTATAAATTTGGGTCCTATATAAGGAGTGGTATCTCTTTCACTTCTATCCACCATGAAAGTGTTTTGGTGCTGACCTAATTTGAATTTGCAAGGTTGATGTGCATAGCCGACCTTGGAGAATGGTTTCAAGGTAGAGGATGATATAAATATGAGTTGATTTATTAAGGGATGTGAAGATAGTCAAGTAAGATGTGAATGATGTGAAGTGTAGAGTATTAGAGTGTGAATTTGAAAAGTGTTGTGTGAGCTTTCATGTGTTAGATTGTTGGATGCAGTGAGCAAAAGGTATCTATAATTCTATAGTAATGCTACAAAGGTGTTGGTGATATTGTGGTGGATTTTTTTGTTCCAATGAGATGGATTTCTCCATGAAACATTCTTCTCTATCTTCTTTTTATTCTAGCAATGAGCCTTTCTTCTTTGGGAAGTGATCCCTATTGTATTCAGTGTTGATATTATTTTATATTGTGAGCCAATCGTCACTATGGTTTTTCCCATCTTGGGTTTTCCATGTAAATTTGGTATTCTCTTGTGCATGGTGTTGATTTATTTCAAGTACTGTTGATGAGATCAAAGCCTATGAAAGAAATGGTAAAGCAATGTATGCTCTCTTAAATAGCCTTACAAATTATGAATTGGTGAAAGTTACGAATATGAAAACTGCTAAACAAATTTGGGAAAATTTAGAAAGCATTTATGAAGGAGATGATAAGGTCAAAGAAGCTAAGATGCATAATTTAAAGATCATGTTTGAGAACTTGTGGGTGTCTAAAGAAGAAAATATCACAAGCTATATACAGAGGGTAGATGAAGTAGTTAGCTCCATTAGAGGTCTTGGTGGCGAACTCAAAGAACCAAAAGTGGTAAAGAAAATTCTCAAAACTCTTCCTAAATCTTATAGTCATAAAGTATTTTCTATTAAGGAATTTGAAAATTTGAATCAATATACCAGAGATTAGTTGTATGGCTCTTTAATTGCTTTTGAAATGAGAGAATTTGGAACAAATAGTGGTGCAAAATTTGAGACTTCTTTAAAGGTTGGGAAATTAGAGGAAATCATGGAATCGGATTAGGAGGATCTTGATGATATAGAACCTAACTTTATAAGGAGAATGAAGAAGGGTATTGGTAAGTACAATGGTAAGTTGCCTTTCAAATGTTTTAGTTGTGGAAAGACGGGTCATTATGATTCAAGATGTCCAAACAGATTTTTGAATAACAAAAATAAGGAGAAAAAAGGTAAGATGATTAAGAAAAGTTATTATGATAGAGAAGATGCAAGTATTTCTGATGATGAATCCAATTATGGATTAAGATGATGAATGCTTTTTCATGGCTTTAAAATATGAATCGGTTTCTGCTAACTCTAAGAGATGTGTGAAGGAAAGCCCTTTAGAGATAAAGGATAAGATTGAAGGTACTTTGGTATCAACTTTTCATGCTAGATAGGAGAAGAACTACTAGATAATTGATATTGGATGCTCTAATCATATGACAGGTGACAAGAGTAAGTTTGTTAAACTCAAAAAATATGATGGAGGATGTGTTAGATTTGGTGATGATACATTTTCTAAGATAAATGGAAAAGGTTCTATCAGTTTTGATGGCAAGCATAATATAGATGATGTTTACTATGTTAAGGGTTTAAGGCATAACCTCTTGGGTGTTGAACAAATGTGTAGCAAAGAATAAAATCTTATGTTTTAGGATGATGGATGTGAGATTAGAAAAGGATCCAAAATTGTGGTTGCTGCTATAAAAAGGACATATGGAAATGTTTATCAATTTAAGTGTGTTGGTCATTGCTTCATGACTCAGATTAATGAAAGTGGGTTATGACACAAGAGGATATGTCACATAAATTTTGATAACTTAGTAAGAATCAATTCAATTCAAGTTGTAAGATATTTTTTAAAGATTACAAAGCATATCAATATTGTCTGTAAAGAATGTCAAATTCGAAAGAAAGCAAGAAGAAGTTTCAAAGTCAAAGAACAATCTACTACTAGACTATTGGAATTAGTGCATGCAGATTAGTGTGGTCCTACAAGGGTAAGAATTCTTCAAGGTGACAGTTATTTCATGCTATTACTTGATGATTATTCTATAATGATATGGGTTATTTTTCTCAAAGAAAAATTAGAAGCTCTAGACAAGTTTAAAGCATTCAAAGTTATGGTTGAGAATGAAATAGTTATTAAAATAAAATATTTGAGGTCCGACAGAGGTGGAGAGTTCACCTCCAATGAGTTTAACATCTTTTGTGAAGATCATGGCATAAAGAGGCACTTGTTTTCCCCTAGAACTCATCAGCAAAATGGATTAGTTCAAAGAAACAATAGGATTGTTCAAGAAACTACAATAACAATGATGAAAGAGGAAAATCTACTGAAAGTCTATTGGAAAGAAGCAATTCATGTTGTTTATATACTTAACAAAGTTCAAGCAAGAGAAAACAACATAAATATTCCCTATGAGCTATGGTATGGAAGGATTCATGTTGTCAAATACTTCAGAGTGTTTGGAAGCAAATGTTATATCAAAAGAGATGAAGATAACTTAGGAAATTTTGATACAAGGTCTAATGAAGGTATCTTCCTTGTTTATTATACTAGAAGCAAAGCCTACCAATTGTGCCACAACAAGAGATTGAGAAATATTGTTGATATTTCAAGTGTCAAGGTTGATGAAGATTTACATAAGAATTCAATGATGATATATGGATATGAATTGGATGAGTCTTCTTGTAGAGAAGAAGAAAAAGAAAGAGAAGTGTATATTGAAGAGGAATAAGCTCCAAAAAAAACTCCTAAAACTCCTAAGTATGTGTAGAAGAATCATTCTGAAGATCAGATCATTGGAGATAAGAGAAAAGGTGTACTAACAAGAAAGAAAGTTGTTGAAGAATAGGTAAATATATGTTTACTTTTTGAAGTTGAACCTAAAACAATGATTGAGGCTTGCAAGGATGAATACTAGATCAAAGCTATGGAAGAAGAACTGTTGTAGATTGAGAAGAATCAAATTTGGGAACTTGTCCCAATATTAGCAAACAAAAATGTGATTGGAACTAAGTGGGTATTCAGAAACAAGCTAAATGAGAATGGAGAAGTGGTAAGGAACAAGGCAAGGCTTGTGTGTAAAGGCTACTCCCAAGTTGAAGGAATAGATTTTGAGGAGACATTTGCTCCAGTGGCAAGAATGGAAGCTATCAAGATGTTTTTGTCATTTGCAACACATAAGGATTTCATTTTTTATCAAATTGATCTGAAGTATGCTTTCTTGAATGGAGAATTGGAAGAAGAGGTATACATAAAACAACCAGAAGGATTTCAATTATCAGAAAAACCATATATGGTCTACAGATAGAAGAAGGCATTGTATGGATTAAAGCAAGCTCCTAGAGCTTAGTATGCAAGGTTAGATAAGTATTTGATACAACAAGGATTCAATAAAGGTATTGCAGATAGAAATCTTTACATTAAAGTTGAAAAAGATAAAATCTTGATTGTGGTTGTATATGTTGATGACATAATTTTTGGAGGCAATGAAACTATGTGCAATAAGTTTGCCCATGTTTGGGGAAATGATTTTTTTTCTTGGGTTACAAATAAATCAGATAGACAAAAGTATTCTCATTTCACAATCAAAGTATGTCAAATAAATGTTGAAGAAGTTTGGAATGGAGGATTCTAAATCTGTGTGTATCTCTAGGGTTACTGGTTGCAAGATGAGCAAGAATGGTGAATCTCCTAAGGCTAATCAGAGCAAGTATAGATCAATGATTTGTGGACTGTTATATCTAACTACTACTAGATTGGATATCATGCATGCAATTTGTCTTGTGGCTAGATTTCAAGAAGATACTAGAGAGTCACATGTTGTAGAAATAAAGAGAATGTTTAGATACTTGAAGGGAACTTCATAACATGGCCTATGGTATCCAAAGGATATTTATTTTAGCTTGAGTGCTTACACAAATGTAGAGGTAGAATGCATTGCAACAACATCTTATTTCACACAAGTGTTGTGGATGAGGCAAATATTGAAGGACATTAGGGTGGTATATGATGAACCAATTTCTATCTTATGTGATAATACAAGTGATATCAATATTTCAAAGAATTTGGTAATGCATTCAAGGACAAAACATATCTCAATCCGGTATCGCTTTTTGAGAGATAAGGTTGTAGAGAATGAAGTTAAGCTTGAATATGCGCCTACAAAGGATCAGGTTGTTGATATATTCACTAAGGCTCTTTCTAAGGATACATTTGAGTATCTCTTGGAGAATTTGGGGGTCATTTTCGCTCCTTCTTTGAACTAGATGCATAAGGAGATGCATCAGTCCAGTGGATTTCAAGATTTATTCTTTGTCTTGAACTAATGTTGGTGGCTACCTCTTAGGGGGAGTATGTAGTAGCATGGTTGGTTGTTGTAGTTAGGGGGAGTATGTGTGGTCATTATGCAATGGTTTTTGATTGGTGCAGTATGGTGTGTGCTCCTAAGGGGAAGTATGCTGAGCAGTAAAGAAATAGAAGTTGCAAAGCAGTTGTTAAAAGGTTGATTGATCTCAAAGTAGAAACATAAGTAATGAAAATCTTTTGTCCTTTGCCATTAATGTCAAAGGGGGTGAGAGAGTCATGTGAAAAATAAGACAGTTGAGGGGGAGAGAGAGAATCATGTGAAAAATAAGACAGTTAAGGGGGAGAGAGAGAAACATGTGAAAAATGTTTAGGGGGAGAGAACAATATAGCAAGAGGGAGAGTAATGAGAAAAGAGAAAATGACATAGGTATGGATCAGAGTTATTATTGATGGTTTTTCACATCATGTGTTGTTATCAATGACAAAGGGGGAGAGTGTTACAAGTATGAGCATTTGGTGTTGTCATTGATGTCAACAAGCATGTGTTGTTATTAGTGTCAACTGTATGAGAAGAAGGTTGTTGAAAGAGTATATGTTGTTGCATTGATGATGCTTTGATTAGTTGCATTATGTTGTCATTAGTAAGCTATTGGTTTCAACCTCTATTGTTGCTTTTATAATCTTTGTATATAGTTAAGGAAGTACTGAAGATGATGAGGATGTGTCTCTGATGCTTGGTTTCCAAGTGCTTTTAACAAAATTTAATAAAAAGAGGACACATTGTGTTGCAGTGTTGTTTTGGGTTGAAGAGTAGTGTTATGGTGTCACTCTATATTTCTTCTAGGTTGGAGATCTTCCTATTCATTTCATATATGTTCATAAGAGGTGTTCAGAGGTGTTGTATTCAGAATTTAGTATGCTAGATCGTTGTGTAGAAGTTGTGTTCACCAGTATGTGAACGGTGTATTATAGAGGTGTCTAGGATAAATATTTTTTCTCCACATTTCTCTGCAACTTGGTTTCAAGTCTTGTGGATCTGAAGGCATGTTGATGATGTTGGTATCTTTCTTTACTCAAATTTGTTTGAGGTTTGGTACTTTGGAAGTCAATTTCTTAAGTTGGAGTGTATGACAGAATTGGTTGAGTGTACTACGTGTGTACATTCCTCAAGTGAAAGTTGTTGCAAAGGATTTTGTTGGATTTCAAGGTGTTTATGGAATATTTTAGATTGTGTTCAAGTGATATTTATTGTATGTGAGTTGTTGAATCAAAGGAAGCGTGTACTTAAAATTTTAATGGTGTTTACACAAGTAACGGTTGACCTTGGTATCTACACTAATTGTGGTGGATGCTTATTGTTTGTAGAAGCATGTGGTAGTGTGGTGTTATAGATTTGGGTCCCAAATAAGGAGTGGTGTGGTCCACTTTCACTTATATCTGCCATGGAAGTGTTTTGGTGCCAACCTAATTTGAATTTACACAGTTGATGTGCATAGCCAACCTTGGAGAATAGTTTCAAGGTTGAGGATGATATAAATATGAGTTGAGTTGTTGAGGGATGTGAATATAGTCAAGTAAGATGTGAATTCTGTAAAGTGCAGAGTATTAGAGTGTGAATTTCAAAAGTGCAGTGTGAGCTTTCATGTGTTAGATTGTTGGATGCAATGAGCAGAAGGTGTCTACAATTCTTCAGTAATGCTACAAAGGTGTTGGTGATATTGTGGTGGATTTCTCTATTGCATTGAGATGGATTTCTCTATGTAGCATTCTTCTCTATCTTCTTTCTATTTTGGTAGTGAGTCTTTCTTCTTTGGACAGTGAGCCCTCTGGAAATGAGCCCTATTGTATTCGGTGTTGATATTACTTTATATTGTAAGATAATGCTTGCCATGTTTTTTCTCATCTTTGGTTTTCCACATAAATCTAGTGTTCTCTTGTGCATGGTGTTGATTTATTTTAGTTTATGTTATTTGTATTTCATGCTAAATCATCATAATAGTTTAAGAGTTAATTAAGTTAATGTGGACTAGAATGTGTATGAGGGATTTGAAGGTTTAAGGTACAACTAATTCAAACCACCCCTCTTAGTTTTCGTATGCATTCAACATTGTGGTGGTTGTCCATTTTGAGTTTGATTTAATGTTGATATATGTTGTTGAAGTGATGTCACATTTTGCAATAGTTGGTTTATGATGGAATCATTGTTTGTCATATTTTGGGAATGAGGTGAATATGATGGAAGTGTATATGTGCTAGGTGGACTACTATATTGCAAGCTTGTGAGGGGTGATGGGTTTGGAGATATGATTTTTGATTTCACAAAACTACAAGGATTTCCAGTGTAAATACCAGAAGTTAGAGCTAATTGTTGCTTGGTTGCATCATTGTTGTAACAGTTGGATTTGTATATGTTGGAATAGAAGCCATAGTTGTAGGGAGAGAAACTTTACTTCCTCCTTGACTTTGAGTGTACCCCAAAGCTTGAGCGCAACTAGCCATTGTAGGTACATGATTGTATATGATGTAGGCTAGACTGTGCATTACCTCTAATCCTTGAGAGTCATCAAGAAATTTCCTCATGTTATCTATCATAGGGACCATTGTTCCAGCAATATATTCTATGCTCACATAGTCTTGAAGTTTTTCTAAGTATTTATCCAATTTTTTCAATTTCTCTTCAAGGACATGGGCCACCATGATTTCAATATTAGTGATAGTGGTTAATATTAAGGTCATGGGAATTGTGGCATTAGGGATGGAGTCCAAAATGGGTTGATTATTTGTTAGGAAAAGGTGTGTTGTACACCTTACATAATGTATTTAAAGTAATTATTCTTGGGGCCACTTTATGTTGCATGTAACATTGGGACATAAGTTAAGTTGCTAAAATGTAATTATTTAATAGTGGGGAAAATAAATAAATAAAATATCCAATATTAAATATGGGGACATGGTTTTATAATCTCATGGTTTTAGTCACATAGTTCCGTGTAATACAACTTGGTGGTTTTGTGGGAGCTTACTTCTATAAAAGTAACCACAAAGGTAGTTGTTTAAGTTGGTCAATTGGCAGGTTAGCTCTAGTTAGCATTTGTGAGGGTTTGAAGCATGGCATGGGAAGTGTGGTTGCATGCTTGTTCACATGGATTGCTTGGAGAGGGTTTGTTGCTTCAATGGTGTTCATGGAGACTCTGAAGATGTATTGTAATTTTTATTGCTAAATAATACATGAGAGATGGAAGCTTTTGGAGGTTGCGTTTTTTCCCTCTTGAGGGTTTTCCTAGGGTATATCTTGTGTCATATTTTCATGAGTATGTTGTCTATTCTCTTGCAAGTGGATTTTGAATACTTAGTAGCATAGATTTCTCTTTTGGGTTATGTGGAAATTGTCTTTAAATGGTTGCAAGTATCCAACAAGTGGTATCAGAACTATGGTTGTGGTTGGATAACCCTTGGTTGAGAGAAATCTTGTTTAAGTTTGAATATATGCATTGCATGTGAGAATCAAAGGCATGGCAAGATATGAGGGTTTTGCAGGTTGTTTATTGCAGATCTGAGGGTTTTGGGTTTGTTGTTATCCTGGGTTGTTTGCAGATTTGGGGTGTGAGAAATTTTGGGTGAAATGGGTTTTTTGGCTATGTATTCAAATGGGGTTTTTTGTGGGGGGAAATTTATAGAAGACCTCCTAGAACAAAATAGAACTCATAATTGGATCTGGGTTGGTTGAGAGACGAAGATTGATATATAACTCGACCTATTTCTATTACTGGAAAAAATTAGATTTTTTTTTGTAAAAATCCCCATTTTTGCAAAGCATACGGAAAAAAAAAAAATTATATGGAAAAATAAAAATTATCTCCTATCAACATTAAAAATTTCCTGCAAAAAAATAAATAAATAAATTAGAAATGCCCAAAAGTTTTTTAATGAAATTTCTTTTGAAAAATAAATAAATAAATTGCTTTGGGAGGGGGTCGAACCCCCCCGCTTGTTGTACCATGTGGCAGTGTTGACAGGGTACTGTCGGCCCCCTGCTAGTGGAGGTACCACTATTCGATGGCCTTCGTCCGGCCGGGTGACTGTCGGGCCTTGCCGCCATACCCTATGGGGATTAAAAAAACAAAAAATAATATTATTAAATTTTTTTGCCTATTTTAAATCCGCCAGATTTTTTCAAAAAAGCCCAAATGAATTTTTTTTCCATATGAAAAATTAAATGTGTTTTAATAGCAATTTCAGGTCCACCACCCAAGGAGCGGTGTCGTCCAGGTGGCGCTGCCGCTCAACCACCAAGGGTGGTGATTTTTTGCCTCATACAAGAATTGTGCAACTTTTGTTTTCCAGAAGGCATAACTTTCGCCCAGGTGCTCCCTTTTTTGACTTCTTGGACTCGTTGGAAATCTGAATCAATGCTCTATGCTATGGTGACTATTAATTTCTGATATTTTATAGTTTTGATAGTGTTTTTATAGCTGGAAGTTAGGTGTTTGTTTTGAGCTTTGAGAGGTGATATCGGGTACATACGAAGTCGGATTTTGGGCTTCAAATAGTCAATAGAAAGCTTGTTCAGAGCACTACACAGTGGATCATGTTTGGAGTTATTTTGGCATAGTTTATTTATTGTCTTCCTTATCTGAGTTTTTTATGGGTTACTTTAACTATGGTGATACTATGAGTTTATGGATGATCGGATCTTGGAGATTTGATGTTGGATTCATTGTATGCTCAATTATACATCTCAAATTATCCTCTCATTTGACATGGTTATCAGTATATGTTTGTATTTGTGTGTTCCATTGTTGTATCTACAAGTTGTGCAATGTTGTAGGTGGTCTATACTTACATGTTGCATTTATGACTTGTACATGGGTTGTCTTTGCCCATTGATATTTCAGTGTTGTTGCATGTTTAGTTTTGGTGGCTTGGTTTAGTCACTTGGTTTGTTGGTTTTGATGTTATATTGAGGAGGTGAGATGGTATTACTAGGTACAATCATGATATAAGACCTGTGTAGTTGACTATGTTGTGCAGATATGTGGAAATGGTTGGGTTGAGTTGTTGGTACATTTGGTGGTGTGTTTGGTTCCTTATCTATGGTACTTGAATATGGACATGTTTGGAAAATCAGATCAAAGGTTGATTTGGTGTTTGAGTCATTTGGTCTATATGGTTATTCTCTTAGATATCTAAGTTTGTAGTTTACTGATGTGATGATGAGTTTACATGTTTCTGTGATTGGATATACATGTCATGCAAGTTGTGGATTAGCTACCCATTTACTTGCAGTGGAATGACTTGGTTGTGGATTATCTTTATTCACTAGGTTTGATGCTTTGTTATTGTAGCCTTTTATAGTTTTCCTTACTCTTGGTCATTTGTACATTGGTATGTGTGCTTAGAGATGAGAGAATGGATGTTTCTTATAGTACCTAGACAGTTGTTTTTGGGACTTGTAGCATGTGGTTTATCATGATGTCATGGATAGCTTGATTACACTTTTTAGTGGGAGATTTTGATAGTGATGGATTGGTGGTGGTGGATATGTTTATGATGGTTTGGCAGTTGTAGATATCTTCTTGTCTTGGAGATTTTGGTTCTACTTGTTATGTTATTGATAGTTTAGTTGTGTATGTAGACCTAGATGATATTCATGGTGAGGATGGTTGTCATGTTGCCATGCGTGACTCACTATCACAGTTCAGTGGGAGTTGTTGGTAGTGATGTGGATTCACCATTTCATGGTGGATGGTCTTCTACAGTGACTTTTGGTGTCATGGATGGACTCTTGGCTTCTACTTTTATGCAGTGATGGTTCATTGGCATATTTTTGGTTTCATTGATAGGGGATGGTTTTATTCATATTGATTACATATGTTGATTCTTGGTTTAGGGTGTTATTGTATTATGTCATGGTTTACTCTTGATCACATGTTAGAGTTTTGGCATGGTACTTGTTCTCTTGAGACCAGGATGCATGCATTGTTGTATGAGATCTCCTAGTAGGAGATGGTGAGATCATGTTGTCATGTTTATATTCCTGATTCATGATTGGAGTTTTGACATTGATCTTGTGTGGTTCTCTTTGTATTGGGTACATTGATCATTTGTCTACTTCATGATGGTGTTATGTTGCATTTGGAGTTTGGCATGGATTGGTTGGTTATAGTACTCATGGATACTTGGAGACATAGGTGAGGCTTGAGTTCTCTTATGGTTAGAGACATGTGTTGAGATGGTTACTCTTGATGAGATTTCAGCAGGAAGTCTGAGGAGCCTACACCTTAGTTGGACATGAGTTCAACATGGACCTATGAGGAGAGTGTTCTTGGATGAGTCATGATGACTTGGATGTCTTGGAGGAGCATTCTCATTCCTCACTCTTGGTCTACTTAGTAGTTTCACTTGAGAGGTATTGCTCATTGTTACTTTCAGGTGCTTTATGTTTTATGCTTTATCTTCTCATGCATTTGGATCTTGAGCTATGGATATATGGTTTTGGAGGGTTCATTTGAGGAGTGTTGGCATGTTTATCTCCTTATGCATTGTGATTACATTCATTAATGTTGAGTTTAGGAGATGCATTGGGCTTATTTCCTTCAGTGGGAATGGATTTAGTTTGATCTTCTTTGGTTATGAGAGGCTTACATCCATGTTGATTACATGATACATATGTTATGTTTGATCTTGGTGATTGAACAGTTGGGGTGTTGTCATGGATTTTCTTTTGGGGTGTTGTGGAGGAGATCATACTTGACATAGTTGGAATTTAGAGGTGTATGTAGGAGATTTTCCTATAGGTATATGATGTGCAAAAGTTTCTCTCTTTGGTCTTGGTTATCTTCCTAGATGTTTGGTCTCACATTACATTGGTTTGAGGTTTGGTTGGAGCTATTGTGATCACTAGCTTGTGGTCATGTGTTTTCACTTATGTTCTTGGGTGATGACATGGAGGTTCCTTTATCTTTTTCCTTTGTTGGGTGTGGAGAACTTGGGAGAGCTATGGAGACTTGTGGTGAGATTTGTTCTTACAAGTTATTGATTTATAGATTTGCATATCATTGTGGATGATTCCTTAGTTCTACATGATGTAGTTTACACTTTCTATATGATGATAATGGCAGAATGGTAGACTTGGTATGCCTTGTTCTTTTTCATATTTGCATTATCCATGCAATGGGAGCTCTTGGATGTGTATGTCATTCTTTGAAAGGTTTTGCACATGGAGTTTATGATTGCAATTTATGGGTGTATATGTTTATGGCATGAGTTTACTATGTTTTGTATACCTTTGAGGTATGGATAGTTGGATGTATTGGCACTTTTTGTTGGTGTTATTTGAGCTATGGGTTTGTGTATCTTACAGCTAATGGTGCATATTGTTACCTTTGGATTGAGTGTATGTGTTTGGGATATGAGTTGAGCAGGACTTATGCTTCGGTGTAACAGATTGTATTGCTTCTCTATTAGATGGCTTCTTATCTTTGTGCATTGGAATGATGGAGGATGAGAGCATTCATGTTTGGGATGGTGGTCACTTTGATTCTTGTTACAGGTATCTTGATGGAGCACATGGAGCACTTTGATTCCATGATGGTATATGTGGCTATATGGATTGTTCATTTGATTCATGTTTTGAGGTTACGTGTTCCCCTTATGCAATGCATACAACAAGTGGGAGAATGTTAGGAAAAAGTGTGGTGTACACCTTGCATAATGTATTTAAAGTATTTATTTTTGGGGCCACTTTATGTTGCATGTAACATTGGGACATAAGTTAAGTTGCTAAAATGTAATTATTTAATATTGGGGAAAATAAATAAATAAATAAAGTACCCAATATTAAATATGGGAACATGGTTTTGTAATCTCATGGTTTTAGTCACATAGTTTTGTGTAATACCACCTGGTGGTTTTGTGGGAGCTTGCTTCTATAAAAGTAACCACAAAGGTAGTTGTTTAAGTTGGTCAATTGGAAGGTTAGCTTTGGTTAGAATTTGTGAGGGTTTGAAGCATGGCATGGGAAGTGTGGTTGCATGCTTGTTCGCATGGATTGCTTGGAGAGTGCTTGTTGCTTCAATGGTGTTCATGGAGACTCTGAAGATGTATTGTAATTTTTATTGCTGAATAATACATGAGAGATGGATGCTTTTAGAGGCTGGATATTTTCCCTCTTGAGGGTTTTCCTATGGTATAGCTTGTGTCATATTTTCATGGGTATGTTGTCTATTCTCTTGCATGTGGATTCTAAATACTTAGTTGCATAGATTTGCATATATTTTTCTTTTGGGTTATATGGAAATTGTCTTTAAATGGCTGCAAGTATCCAACAGTACTGACAACATTTGTCATGAAAGGGTTAGAGAACTCAAGATCCACAGTGGATGTACCAACAACATGGAATGCAATGAGTCTCGAACTACATCTCACTAAAGTATTGGAAATAGGACACCAGGTTGTGAAACTCATGCAAGTTTCACAACACCAAAAGTGCACCCAAAATGAACACAAAACTGCTAAATAAGTAAAACAAACACTCAAAAATAGAAAGTATCTCAAGCAGAAGCAAATAAGAACCACAACAGAGGTCTCATAAAAAAATTATTTAGCCAACACAAGCAGGATAGGGTTGTCCAAGGGCATTTGGGTCCTTGTTAGGGGTTCTAAAATCTTGAAGTTGGACTATAAACTACATTGCTTAAGGATTCTGATTCTACTTTTAGACAATTGTAACAATAAATAGATTCTAGAATTTTATTAATGTATTCCAATTTAAAGAACAATGCAAGTATGTAACAATGTTGAAAATGTTTAAACAAAGTTGAACAAAAAATTTAACCCCTAAACAATGCACTTTCTTTCGCAAAATGAACTAGATGCAAAAAATGCTTTAAAATATGCAATTATGAAATTCAAGCAGAGATGTACAAGTTCAAGGAAACTAAGCAGACAAAGACAAAAAACTGTGAGAAGTTTTGTTGATGCACCTGTACAAGGACAAGGTCACCCAGGGGTGAATGGGTCCTTGTTCAGGGTTTTGAAAATTGAAAAGTTGAATGTTTAATTTTTTGTTTAAGGTTACTATTCCTATTTGCAAACAAGTTTGACAGTGATTGTTTTTCCAAAAAAAATCAATGTAATGCAAATGCAAATGTATGATAATTTTGAAACAAAATAACACTTTTGTATGCAATTTTAAAATGAAAATTTGATCTAAATGACTAAACAAACTGTAATGCAACCTATGATACAATATGAATGAAATATTTTTGGATTTTTATGACTTTTTTATGATGCAAATATGAAACCCTAAATGCAAGATACAAAATAAAATGATGCAAAACCTAGATCTAGGGTTTGACAGACTACCAAATGAGAAAGCTATGATATCAAAAGTTAGCTTCACCAAAATAAAACATAAAAATGTTGGGATGCCCTAAGTTTAGTTTCCAAAACCTAGGGTTAATTCCATCATTTCTAGGATTTCATTAGGACACAAATCAACAAAGTGCATAGATTGACTTTCAACCTCTAAGATGAGTCAATCAAACCTAGATCTGATCCTTTTAAGTCTTAGGAATGAATTGGAAATTATTTGGAGTTATTGCCCTAATTAGACTATATGACCTAATATATAAAATGTAAAATCCTGAAGATAAATAAATGGAAATGGTGATTTGCAAGTGGATTTGGGGGATGTCTGATGATGTGTACCTTCACTGAAATTTGGATTCACCATGTGCAGAGGGAATCAGTCACCTAGGAGAGAATGGGTCTTTATAGGGGATCTTGAAACTATTTTTGCAGTCCTCTAGTGTTGGATTTGAGCTCTTGATTCCTAGTTGTAAACTTGTCAGAATGTCATTAGTGAATTCTATAATTGAGTTTTTGTGGTTTGACAACTTTGATGACAATAAATGCAACAATGCAAAATGGATCTTCAAACTCTCTTCAATCCTCTTAAAACTTGTAACCTAAACATTCAAAGAGGGATAAAATGTTGTGCCATATAGGGGCTTGCCTCATTATAAATTTGTGTAAGTGTTTACACTTCCACAATGGCAATGTCAATGATAAATGGATAATTGAAAGGAAGGAATGATGAATGAACAAAACACTACAACTCACCACCCTTTAATGGATTCCTTCAAGGATTGAAGTCATACACATCACCTCAAGGATTTGGATCTTTCTTTGCTTGAATTCTTGAATGCTTTGGAGACCTACAATAAGGGTTATCCTTCACAAAACATGAACATGAACACACATAAACTCACATAGAATTTGGCATGATTTTGGATCTTGAATTTTTGTAATACTATGATAATGTTGCTCTTGACTTGCTCAATAGTGCTCTTGATCATAAGTTTTCCAATATATTTCCACTTAGTTTTCAAATGATAAAATAAATAGTTATTTATAGGTGTTTATTCAATTTCCCAAAAATTAGATTCCAAAAACTGACACTTCATATTTGAATCTTAGATGTTAAAATTCCACCAATAACATATTTAAATTTGGGTTCTTTCTAAGGGGAGGGACCCATTCGCCCATGGGTCCTAGCCCAAATTTCTAGGACACTCAAAGTCAATGATAATTTAATGATTGGATGTATTTATTCAATACTTGTCCTCCTTTAGAAAATGGTAAAAAATAGGCTTTGTAATGCATAATTTGGAAAATTAGAAGCTTAATTAAGTCCAATAATTTAGGTGGGACAAAACATAATGTGGAATTGTTAAGGTATACAATTTTCTACACTACATCTTCATAACCCTAAAATGCAAGAAACAGTGACTGCAAAACAATTCTAGAACATTGGCCAATGTACATTCATGGCCTTAAAATGGTCACCTGAAGCTATCTATGAAGAAGTTTTGGCCTTGTCTAGCCCTCATTGGCTAATTGTTAAGAATGTTCCACCATTTTTGTGGACATTCATTCCTCAACTTCTCTCATCTATCAATAATTTTATTATATTAGAAGACTCCAAGGTTACCCTATCACATATGGATGGTTTTAATCTCCTTGCTTCCTGAAGTAGAAATACCTGGGAGCATTGAAATTTCTATCCAAGATACTTTTTTTCTTGTGATATTGAGGTTCTGGGAGGTGTCAATGCTTTCTACCTATGTAGAAGAGAAGGGAATTTTTAGAGAAATTATCCAATTATTTGTAATAATTTGAATATTAGGAAGTCAAACCAAAACCCTAACTTTGGCTCTGGAAATGAAATTAGAGATAGCTTCAAATCGTCGAGGAATGTAAGTATTTTGGTGAATAACCCAGAACCCCCAATGGGTGGAGAAAATAACTTATGTGTCTTGAATTCTAAGGATTTGAATAACTCTTCATTGATTAAAGAGGGCCCCTTGACTCAGACTGACTCGGATCCCTTGGAACAAGTTTTATTAGTAATAATTTTGCTACTATGGAGGTCAACAACCCTAGTTCTTTCCCCTTGTTGAGTTAGTCGTTAACCCCCATTCTGAAACTTACTCTAGCTTTCAACTTGTTAACAATGATACTCTAATGCCTTTTGACACCTTGTCCTCTGGTGACCTTGTGAATATTAGAAATACTCTCTTGTCGCCCCCTCTTGATCGAGTAGCTATAGACATGACCAATGTCCAATCATCTCCTAGTTCTATGGGTAAAATTAATTAAAAGTTGCATACACACTCCAAAGGTGAAAAAAATAATACTCAGTAGTTAGTGATGTAAAAAAATCAACATATTATAGTTGTAAAAAAAAACTAAATTGTAGCAAAATGTTTTGGGTATAGACTGTAATGGGGATTTGAATCCTAGTGAAATTTCATGCACTGGGAATCCAGACATGTTGGATGGTTCTAACTCTTTCATCAATAATGAAACTAAATCAATGGTCAAAAAGATTATTAAAGAAATTGAGAATAAGAATCAAAATCATAGTAGCTTGCAAAGGCCCAAGATTGGTTTAGAATCCTACTATGGGAATGAGGGCAAGTTTGGGTGTAGTAATCCCCAACCTTCATACTCTAGGAATGGGGTGGAAAAAAAACCCGAATAAGATAATGAAAAAAGTGTTGGGTTAGTGTAGACTCCTTGGGTTTTGAACTCAAATCTATCTACTAATCTTGACCTTCAACCTAAGGTGTTGCCTAGATTGAAGCAAGACTCTAATTTAAGATTAAATTTGAATTTCAAACCTCAAGGTAATCCCAGAATCACCCTTAGTGAGGAGGGAAGAAGCAACCTGATAAGTTGTAATGAAGGTCTCCCTCCAATAATGGAAAATAATGTAACTAAAACTAAAGCCCCTGCGGAAACTACTAGATTGGAACAATACCTAGGAGAGTTTGAAAGGAATCACCTTCCCTCTTCTAGCTCTCCACCCAACCCAGGTAGCTCTAATAGAAATAAAATTATTCTTGTTGGTAGTGGAAATGTAAGTGTCTTAAATTATAAAATAAAGAAAAGAACTAAAGAGTCCCCAAACCCTTTCACCAAAAGGAAGGACATTGAATGTTGTCTTCCTAAATGCTATGATAGATTTAGGAAATCCATGGATACAACTTAAATAGCAATCATTATGGGATTGCACTCCACATTATGGAATGTTGGGAGACTATAATCCCTTGATAGAAAGCATATTGTCAAAAGGAACGACATTGAATGTTGTCTTCCTAAATGCTATGATAGATTTAGGAAATCCATGGATACAACTTAAATAGCAATCATTATGGGATTGCACTCCACATTATGGAATGTTGGGAGACTATAATCCCTTGATAGAAAGCATATTGTCAGAAAGTTTTTAAATCTAATAAAAAAGAAGGATGTTTCCTACAAGAAGTGAAAGCCACCAAATTCACTCTTGAAACTAAATTGAATTTTATCTAGAAGGGCTCTGTTCATTTTGTAACCAACCATGAAAAAGTTAAAGGGGGCTCTATCATAGTGTTATCCAATGATTAGGCTAAGTATGTGAGGGAGAATGACTCATCTTCTTATCAAAGAGCTACATGGGTAATTATACATGGAAAAATGTATTTATGAAAAATTGGTCTAATTAATTGAACCAAAGAAGGCTTGTTTTAAGTGGTTACTAATTCTTCAAAAATTACCATACAAATTTAATCATTCCAATATTGATTTGTGCAGCTTTTGTAGACAACTTGAAATAATAAAACACATCTTTTTTATTGCTTTTATGTAAAAGAAGTTTGAAATATTTTTTACTTTAATCTTAAGGGATGGAAAGGTAACATAATTTGGGCTAAAATTTTATTTGGAAATATAGATGGACTGAATAAAGAATGCAATTTATTTTGGTTAATTCTTACTAATAAAATTCTATGGAAATTTTGGATTAAGAGGAATGAGGAAAAACTATAGGGTATCAAGAGTTCACTTACTAATTTTTATAAAAAACTCATATTTTTACAATGTTGTTATGCAGGTCACCATCATGATGGAAATCTTGAAATCTAAATTTTTGAAGCTATTAGAAGATGACACAGTTCGGGTGAATATTGTTGAGATAAAGTATGGCCATAAATGGGCCTTCAACAAAGAAGAAAGTATACCACTCTTGAAAGGAATGGCAAAAATGTTGAAGAACTATAACAAAGAGGCAACATGAAATGGGGGAAGGAAAAAGGAAAGTACTAGATTTCACATCAATGAAGGATTAGATTTTGTAGTAGTAGTTAGATCAAATGAGGACTTATCTAACATTGACCCCCTACTTGGATAGAGAGACTGGGATGTCTATAGTGAGAAAAAAATTATGTTAGCCTCTTATGTAAAGTAACTTTGATACTTAGCAACAATTAGTATATGTAATCCTTTTTTTTAATGTATTCAACAACAATTAAACATTATATGATGCATAACGCATAGGAAAATTGTCTTATAGTCTAATGTAATCCATAGATATAGAAACTTATGAGATGCATAGAGCATCAAAGGGATATGTAAACTATTTTTTGAACTATCTTTTAAGGAAAAAAAGTATAGTATTTGGGTCATATAATCTCAGCAAAAGGAATTGCAGTAGATCCATCAAAAATCAAAGACATTCGTGAATGGCCAACATCAAAAAATATGCATGAAGTGTCCAATTTTATGGGGTTAGTGGGTTATTGGAGGAAGTTTATGTCAAACTTTTCTAAGATTGTTCACCCTATCACTTTTTTTTCAGAGGAAAGGGAAGGACTTTGAATGGTCAAAAAATGCCAAGAGGCATTCAATCAACTTAAAGAGAAGTTGACTACGGCTCCAATATTGAAGATTCTTGATTTGGAAGGTTAGTTTGTTGTAATTATTGATGCCTTAGAAGGATTAGGTGGAGTTCTTATGCAAGAAGGGTGATTGATAGCCTATGAGTCAAGAAAGATAAAGCCATATGAACAGAAGTATGCCCCTTGTAAGGAAAGCTCGATGCGGAAGCAACTCTCCTAATGTCAAAACCTCAGGGAAGAATGCAGAGATACCTTTTAAATTTTACAATTACAGTCCAAATAAAATGCACTAGAAAGAGATTACTGAAACAGAGAAATAGACAAACACATATGAACACCAGATATACATGGGAAAACCCTTATGGGAGAAAAACCCACCACACCAAGAGAAGTCACTTTGTATTACAGTAATAAAGATTACAAACAGAGTTCTAACTTATCTTTCTGATGTCAGTTTACAGCAGCATTCACCATGAACAAACTTGATACAAAACATTCACGTTATGGTCTTCACAGAATAGAATTCATCCATTGATCATACAATCACACATCAATTCGTTAATCCATCGAACCCATCACAATTTGCAATCACTGAGCATAACCGTGTCGCCCCTGTCTGTCGAGCTTCCTCTCCGTAACAGCCGCAACAGTCTAACTGCTAGCGGTTCCCATTTGGCTTCTCTAATTGGCCAATGACTCACCACGTAGGATGGTCTTCTCTCAGTCAAAGTGATCAACCTGTGTTGGCATGTCGATGAGACACTAACTGTGTCTCCCCGATGCCACAAGACTTAACTATCGATGTCGCCAAGAGTCATCCTTATCGCCAAGATGTTACATCGAGTCCAGAGAGCTATTGCTCAGACTTCGCCATGTCGCCAAGACCTCATACCGACGATCATCACATGTATCGCTATCACCAAGACTTATCGCTATCGGTGAAACATCATACCGAAGCTTCAAAGTCACACAGACGTGAGTTTTCCATTCGGTGAGACAATCATCTTTCGCTAAGAGATCATACCGAGTCATTAAGGGTTATACTGAAACGTTCAACATTCGGCAAGACATACCACTTTCGCCAGGAGATCATACCGAGGTTCAAAGATACTCTAAAGTGCTCATCTATCGCCAAGATATATCGCTGTCGCTTAGACGTTACTCCAAGATCTTAATGCTGCTTCGAGTGTATACCGTCGGTGAGACTCACCAACTGTCACCAAGAGTTCTTCCCGAGTGTTCAAGTCATACCGATGTCCCCAGGATAAAGCTATCGGCGAGACATCCATATCGATAAGACTTCTTACCGAACACCCAAGACTCTCTCCAAAGACTTCAACGGAAAACATTGTCGGCAAGACTTCGTTCGTCTCTGGGACTTCACACCGAAGTAAGCCTTTCGGCCAAGGGTCTCCCTGATATACGATATGAATGGCCTATCGGCCAGAGATCTCCACTCAGCATAGGGTTACAACGACTATCACAAGTCACAATGATAAGCTCCTTCGACATGACTTAAACATTGTCACAGTGACCTGTACAAACCACAAGATCCAAAGCTGCTAGTCGACCAGACCCAAAACATGTCACACCGACTTGGCCCTTTCAGAGGTTTCAGCCTGTGGGATTGAGGCATATATTTCCAACACCCCTCATGACCTAGAATTAGCAGAAATTATTCATTTTTGCAAATGTGGCGACAATACTTGTTGGGGATCTTTTGAGCTTAAATCGAATCATCAAGGTCTTAAGTACTTATTCTCCCAACCACATCTCAATGCTCGATAAAGAAGATGGTTGGAATTGATGTTTGATTATGACTTTTAAATAAGCTACATCAAAGGCAAAGAAAATTGAGTGGCAGATGCCTTGAGTTGATGAAGACATATTTCCTCAATAGTCTCCATTCATTTAGATTTCAATGAACAAGTATTACAAAAGTCTATGGGAGATGAATATTATGAACAAGCTAAGCAAGCTCTTGCGGTCAATCCTTAAGATTTGAGGTATGATAGGTTCTATTTTGAACTAGATGGATTTTTAAGGTATAGAGGAAGGATGCATGTTCCAGACTCCAAGGAGTTAAGAAACCTTGTGTGGAAAGAGATTCATTCTGCATCATGATCAGGATACCTAGGAGTGACAAAACTCCTAGCAAATGTGAAACCACTTTATTTCTAGAAAGGGATGAAGAGGGATGTTGTAAGATTTGTAGTTGGATGTCTGGAATGCTAGAGGGTAAAGGCTGAACATCAACACCTAGTAGGACTTTTGTACACTCATGAAATTCGAAAGTGGAAATGGCAAGTCATCAATATGGATTTTGTGCAAGGTCTCCCTATGTCTCAAAATAGAGACATAATTCTATCTTAGTAGTGGTGAAAAACTCACCAAAGTAGCCCATTTTATACCTGAAAATTTAACGGATGGAGCCCCACTCGCAAGTTTGTCCAATAAGTGTTTAGATTGCATGGAGTTCCTAAGAAGATTATCTCTAACAAAGATGCACACATGAAATTGATATTTTGAAAAACCTTATTTTGAACACTTGGGACTCAGCTTAGTATAAGCTCAGCCTATCACCCTAATGGTCAGATAGAAAGGGTGATCAGATAGAAAGGGTGAACCAAGTCCTTGAAGATTTGTTGTGGATGTATTGCATGGATCAACAATACAGGTGGGAGGAATATCTTTTTCTTGTGAAATTTGAATATAATAACTCATCATTTTGCAATAAAAATGGTTCCATTTAAAGCATTATACGGAACAAAGTGTCAAACTCCTATAAGCTAGGATAAGTTAGAAGATATGATTAACCTTGGCTCAAAAATGTTATCAGAAGTGGAAGAGAAAATCAAGCTAATCAAAAAAAGATTGGTAGAAGCAAATGATAGACAAAAAAGTTACGTTGATGCCAAGCATACACCAAGACAATTCTCAGTTGGAGAAAAACTTCTTTTGAGGGTCAAACCTCATAAAAGTTCCATAAAGTTTGGAAAGTCATCCAAACTAGCTCCTTGATTTGTGGGTCCCTTTGAAGTTCTTGAAATGATTAATCCAACTACTTACAAAATCTCTCTACCTCCAACTCTTACTCGAATGCATAATTTTTTTCATGTTTCATATCTAAAGAAGGATATAACTGGTTTTAATCACATACTTGACTGAAATGCACTACAGGTATAGGATCCAAGATTGGTAATGATTAAGCCTCTCAAGGTGCTCGAAGTATGCGAGTTCTACTTGCATAATAGAGAGGTTACCCAATGCAAGGTCTAGTGGGACCAATATGTCGAGGACAATGCCACTTGGGAAGATTACTATGAGTTTTATTAATTTTTTCCTCATTTGTTTATTGTTTTCAATAGTTAAGAGAAACTTGTTTTTTTAACTTTTCATGATACATTGAATCATCGGGGATGATGATCCTTAAGGGGGGAGGATATGTCACACCCCATATTTTGGTTTGCAATTACTTTTAACTTTTATGTTAAACATGTGCTTAAATAGATATGAATGGATGACTTTTACTTCAATTGATATTTAGATAAAACTATAATGAAATGCAAATATTTTGTTAAAGGATCAAAGAATTGTGATGATTATTACTTTGATTAATGATTATGATATCATGACTATTAACCATTGTGATGGTTTTCTAAGTTGAGTGCAAGAATAATTTTGCCCTTCGTATCACTGGAGAGAAGTGTATAGACATTATGAACAAACAGGTACAAATTTCATCTTGAGCCAATCACACACTCAAGTAGATCCTCCATAAAATCTGGTTAGTACATGATACATTTAAACAACCGATATTTTATTATTTGAAAAGTACTTCTCTTTCTCAAACAACGTGATAACCCCAAAAATTACTCAAACATTCTCAACAAATATTTAATTTTTAAAATATTTTTTTTAAAAAAAATTACATCTTAACAATTGATAATATTTGAAAACGCAAAAAATGACTCAAACCTTCTCAACCAATAAGATAACCAATAATTAATTTTTAAAATATTTTTTTGTTAAAAAAATTAATGTTAACGGTTGATAACATCTGAAAACACGGATATTTATGCATTTCATTTGTTGACAGAGACATTTTGAAATGCAATCGACCGATACTAATTAAAAACTATTACGCAGTTAAACTATTAGGAACTAATAGTTCCTCTGTCGGCCGATACTAATTAAAAACTTCCAAAAACTATGAAAAATAATCTGGTGATTTTTTCAGGATAGGTCATGGCTTGCGTATGTTGATGGGAACAGAATTCCGCACTTTTGGCAGTGTCTTATACTCTGAGATCTACCATTGAAGATCACTATTGCAGCCACTGGTTTAAGATCATATCACAGAGAAGGCCTGGTGTTGAGTGTTGAATCTTTTGAAGCTCTTTTCAAGTCATGATGGGTCGTCGTCGGAGGTGCTGTCAGCTAGCGAATGACAACGTGCCTTGGAGGCGAGCTGTAACTCCTCAATCTGGACCTCTTTCAGATTTAGAATGTATGTTAGAAAAAACAAAATTAGAGTTAGCTGCAGGTGTGAAAATAGGCATTGCAAGAGCAGAAAATATTGAGATGAATAGTGAGATATGGTGTAGCCTCCCGGAAGAATTATTAATGCTAATTCTAGCTAATCTGTGCACTCTGATCAGTGGGAGATTCAGGGCTGTCTGTAAACAATGGAAGCATCTTCTTTCACCAGAAAAGGCCTTAATCCAATCAATTTCAGCAATTGTCCCTACTCTCTCCTCTTCTGCTTTCCTCTTTGGCTGCTTCAGGCCCTCATGCTTGACCAAATATCTACTTGAAGATTGGTATGTACTTCAATCAGAACCCACTTGCTCAATGTACAAATTTTCATTGGAGTTTTTCGAAGAACAGGGGAGGGTCAATGTATTGGCTGTGTGCAAGAGCCTACTTTGTTGTTCTAAGGACAGAACATCCACTTCATTTTGCATTTGCAACCCTGTTACCCGAACATGGATAATCCTCCCCCATCCTACTCAACTTAAGAGATGGGATTTTATTGGATTGGCTTTTAATACGTCCACAAGGGTTTGCACCTTGGTCATAGGAACGAACCAAGGTAACAACAATATGGTGATGGAGATCTATGATTCAGGGACTAATAGATGGGCCAAATTGGAGTTAACCAATCCACCCATACCAGTTTATCCCACTGGAGAAGGGGTGTACTCTAGAGGAAAGTTTTATTGGATTAATAAGAGCAGTGTGGGTGAAATCATGTGGGAGTTTAGGTTTGATGTTGTGGCATTCAATGTTGCAGAGAGAAGTTGGGATGTCATTAGACAACCACAGAGACAAGAAGGACCAAAGATTGACTATTTTCCTGATTGGGAATTAAGTGGCTGTGATGGAAATGTTGTTTTGGTGTACAATAAGGAGCTCTCATTATGGAAGTTGATTGAAGATGAAGACGAGGGCAAAATAAAATGCAGATGGTCAGAATTTCAGCCAATTCCGAGGAGCCTATGTGAAGAAGCATTGCATGGTCGGAACATTAATAATGATTTTAATGGTCCGATAATTTCTAGAAGAGTAGTTCAGAGGTGCAATTATCCACAGGTAGTGGTTAACAGTTGTGGGTGGCTTTCAGTATATCTGCCTGGAAATAAGTTGTTGTTTTTTGATGCGGAGGGAAGAATGATGAACAGCATTGATGGTAGATTGCTGACAGTATTTGAACAGTCATATTTGATACCATTGCGTGGTTATGAGCTCAACAATATTTGGTGGCCTTCTTAATCCATGTTTGATCTTCTCTATGAAGTTAACATGTCATGCTTCACTGGTTTAGTTTGTTGTTACGCTTTATGTGAAAGTAAAAATTACTGCAAGAAATTCTGGAATAAGTAGCTTTTATCACCATATTCCTGTAAGTATGAATTCTCATCATTTGTTATATGCTACTCCTAGGGAATAAATGTTCCATGGATTATCTAGTTTTTATTTTGATTTTTGGGATTATCTAGTTATCTTGATTTGAGCCTTTTCAAGGCTTAAGATAAGTAATGCGGTGTACCCATTTTAAGGCTTAAGCTAGGTGAGGTGGTGTAGCAACGAACTATGTGTGTTGTCCATGATTTTCAAAATGACATTTTTAACATAAAAGAAAAAATTGAGAACTATATAATGGATTTTATATCCAAGTTCTTTCCACATTAATATATCCAATTATGGGATTTGTATTAACTATTAAACAGAAGATTAAGCCTTTTGATGAGTACATCTTCCTAATGAAAATTAGGAAAGATCAATTTTGATGGAGCTAGAGAAACGCAGGAGAGGTTGGAAGTGAAAGGGTACTATGAGATTGCATGGGAAGTGCAATGTTAATTTACTCCAAAGACTTTGACCACACGATAAACAATTTGGCAGAAGCAAGAACCTTATTCTGAGGATTCCAATTGGTGATCTAAAGACAGTGGCTGAATCTACATTGAAGGGGATTCGATGCAATTAATGCAATGAAGGAGAAGTCATGTAAGAACTGGAAATTGAATCAAATCATTTTAAAACATCAGATGTTGATAGATAGAAGTCAAGTGTATCTCTAATCTTTTTCATACCCATCTTGAAGAAAATCTGGTCGTTGGTCATCATTCAAATCTAGGGGTTAATGTCTCTGACAGGGAGGGTCTTAAAGTCTTTGTGGGTTCATATTTTCAAATGCACCGTAGGCTCATTTCCCTTCTAATTAGGCATAAAAACCATGGTAAATGATTATAAAGTGGGGTTAGGCAAAATGGAGGCCATCTCAACGCATAAGTCCTTGCCTTGTTATTTCACTTTTCCATTTTGGGATTTGCTCAGTTTTGTCTGCTGAGCTTCAAAGTTGACAAACCCGCACTTTGGCCATGGCACCTTGGCATGCTTTGGTTTGATTTCGTTTGAGTCATGGTTGGGTTTGACTACATTCTCAACTCTGGAGTTCTGCTTTTATTTATCTTTCATTAAACTTAATTCTTGCTTTAATTTCTCTTATTTGTGAGGTGTTTGGATTGGTTCTTTGCCTGTCTGCATTGTAGAAATTTGCTGTCCGTAGTATGGCTTCTAGTCTATCACACTGAATGCTCTTCATGTTATTTCTGTATGTTCTTTATACCAGTAAGGGTTCAAATCTAGGACCTTCCGTTTATGTGTTTGGATGTTCTACTACTCAACTAGAGTAATCTTATTTGTATGGACTAATTAGGATTTGAATAAAGGACCTCCAATTTGATTCTTTGCCTGTCTGCATTGTAGAAATTTGCTGTCCTTAGCATGGCTTCTAATCTATCACACTGTATGCGCCTTATTTTATTTCTTTATGTTCTTTATGTTATTTTAAATGGACCAGTAAGGATTCAAATCTAGGACCTTCTGTTTATGGGTTGGGATGTTTTACCACTGAACTAGAGTAATCTTATTTTGTATGGACTAGTTAGGATTTGAATAAAGAACCTCCCATGTATATATTGGAGTGTTCTACCACTGAGCTATTAGCTACCTTTCAACTATGTTTTTTATAGACTTCTTATGATGGTTTGGATGTGGCTCATTTTCTTCAACAGATTACACAGTCCTGTCTTTGAACACTGCATGAAACTATACTAATGAAAACAACCTTGAGATAAACAAGTTGACTGATAATAGTCGAGACCTTCCTACTGAATCTTAAGGGATTATGGAGAGCTGAGTGGATTAGGCACAAAGAATGCAGATGCTAAAGGGTTGAGAGTTTCCAACCGATGATAACAAGTTGATCATCTCAGCTATAGAAAGCGCGAGTGGGGAGATGTCTCAATGAGCAGGTCAATGCTGTCTGGCTAGTTTGATAACAAAAATTGTCATAACAAAAATTGTCAATAGCAGATGCAACGCTCATCACCAGCTTCATCTATGCTATAAGATAAGTAGGAAATGTATAAAGCACACATTGACAAAATGCTATAATGATGTTGGCTATTGTATTGTAGTGTGAGTAGTGACTTATACTGACTTCAAGTAACTGGTGCGAAGAGATCCAGGTGATTATTAAGCAAACGTAATTGTAAATTCAAACATAGCAAGTTTTTCTAGCATCCTGCCACTGCATGCTAAACTGGATGCTTTGGATCAGGGATTGTGCCCGTAGTTTGTTTAGTTTGATAGTAAATTCTTTTGTGTATCCAGAGCAACCTATGCAGGCTTTATTGATATTTGCTTGGGTGGTATATCTTAGATTCACCGGCCAGCTACAGTTTGCTTGAATATTTTTGCCTACTTAGCACAGGAAATAGTTACTCTGTTACCGTGACTTCATTGATCTAGGTTACTGTTCACGGAAAATCCTCTTAGCATTTGTTTGCTTCAGTTTTCGACTTTCTATGTAAATATGTTATTAAACAACTTCACTTCTCTTTTTCTTAATTGACAAAAGCTGTAAGTAACCATACACCAAAAAGCTATCGCTGGAAGTGCCCCAAACAGAAATGGCATTTCCAAGGTGTTAAAAACAACACAGCTTTAACAGCAAATGAGCTGTTCCAATAATAACAGAAGAATGTAAGAGGTTTTTATTGGGAAACAACTATGTGAGTTTTTTAAATCAATGTTTGAGATCACACTCAATGGTCCACCATCAGGATGAGGAACAAATGATGCAGATCACTGGATGTGATCCAACACATTGATAACAAAAGCCCTCACACAACTGTTTCACAAGAAGCAATCTTACATTTCTAATGAATTGTGGAAAGCTTATGTCTGCTAATAACAGCAGAAGTAATGAAATAATCCCAAGTAGACACAGTCCAGTAACAAGAAGAAATTGAACTCATTCTTCAATGATGGTGGTTTCACAGTTGCTCCCCATCTTGAAAGCCAATCCACGGATCATTCGATTCATGTTCAGAATGTATTGCAGGTTTGCAGTGTTCAACTTTTCTTGATTTGTGAGCAGAGTTCCTCTATCATTCAACTATCTTGCAGAGTTGTTGATTGTTTTATTTTGAAGTCAAGTTTTGCTTGATCATTCTCTAATTTCTGTAGCTTCTCCTTGATCTTGAATATTTGTTGTGCAAGCTGTATTGGCATTCGGAGATTTCTGAGGAAGGCAGCACAAATTAGACACTTGAAGGAGTACGTTGGAGTAAAACTTTTGCATAACTCCAAAAGGAGTATTATATGTTAGAAAACCACACAATGCATCTATTTTTCAAAATATGTTTCAAAATAAACTTCCTAAATGATTCAGAAACCACTTTGTGTGAAGTATGAAGACCAAGAACAGCTTTTATTCATGAGAGTTTCTTGCCAAAAATAGCCTGCTCTTATTGTATATAGCAGACCAAACCAATTTAATATTCTTGCAGCCTTAGAAAGTGCATTTTAAGGTTTCATTACAACGATAGATTGGGAAACAAATGGGAACGGTAAAATAAAAATCAGATGTGGTCTCCAACTGGGAGCTTGTGATGGTGTGGCTTTCAAGCAACCATTTGTGACACATCATCAGCTTTAGATTTCCACAGGGTTCTGCTGAGGCTCTGCCACTTAGTCTCTTTGAATTTGCACCTCCACTTAGCATCAAGTCTTTGTTCTAATGATTGCTTAGAAAGAGTTGTCGATATAAGCACTTGAGAGGAAGCCGGTCAAATCTTGGGCCACATTTACTCCTTAACAAAGGTGCGGGCACCAATGTAGCATTTCGGTGAGTAGGGATTCATCAATCAGGTCTATAATTTCTTTCATAGCATTTTTTTCCGAAAAACAACTGGAATAAGGATTTGAGCTCCTCCATCACAAGATTGAAAGGATGCCAAAGGTCTCTGAATTGTTGAATTCCTTTCTTGAGAGCAAGAGGTTGATAATTTCTTAGAACAAGTCTAATCCAATAGATGGAAGAGGTGGGGAAGCTAAGTCCATTTCGCAGTGATGACACTTCCATTCCAGTATCCAAGAAATGGGGTGTAGCCATCAATTGGTTATTTATTTTAACTAAATTCCACTGTCCGTTCGATATAGCTATAAAGATCCAGCGTCTAACTAGGATTTTCCCAAGTTCATTTACATTTTGAATCTTGATAAACTATTTCACTATCAAAATTTACCTGCATCCATGGATCCATAATTCTTGTTGGAAAACAGGGTGTTGTACATTAGAATTATTTTAATTATGTAAAATAAATATTTATTTGTGACACATCTTTGGAAATGTGATTAGCTCATAGAAGCACAAATCCTCAAAAAAACCATGATTAATGGGCGATTTTTCCTTGATTTTTTTCCATTTCAAATTGCAAAATCGCCAAAAAAACATATTTAAAACCTGCAAAAAAACACTGATAAAATCGCACTGATTTTCGGAGAACAAAAAACAAAAAAAAAACCTTTTTTTGCCCAAAACCCTATTTAGTCTGCCCGCACATCAGCTTCAGACATGTTTTGGAGGCAATTTCTTGGCCACTCATTTCTGCTGCTCGCGATTTGAAGCTCCCGCGATTTCTGCTGTTGCTGCTGCTCGCGGTTTCTGCTACAAGCCTACAGGTAGGCATTTCATTGCCTTGTCTATGCATTGGCTTGTCTATTTTATCAAACGGACCACATTTCTAAACAGTTCACTGCCTTGTCTATGCATTTGCTTGTCTATTTTATCAAACAGACCACGTCTTTAAAATTGAGCCATTTTATGAAACAGTTCACCCTTGTCTATGCTTACTATTATGCTTTGATTAAATTTTTGCCAAGCATCCATAGCATGTTCGAAATCACCTGTTTTAGGCTTTTAGCCATAGCAGCAAGGCAATGAACTGTTTGATAAAATGCTTTGGTAGACATGTATGAAAACTGTGGTAGCATAGACAAGGCAGTGAACTGTTTGAAAAAATGCCTCAAAGAAATGTGGTGTCATGGAATGCCATGACAAGCAAATGCAATTGGCAGCTGCTCCTAGTTATTGGTTGTGCAATGTGAAGTAATTGCATAACTGTTTATCAGCGATGTGAATATAAACAACAAAAATCTATTTTCTACAATTCATTAGCTAAACTCTTTTATTTGCTCTCTATATTTCTATGCTATGGAAATGCCTTTCAATTTCAAAAAAAATAGTTTTTATCTCTTCTACAATTTTTTACCTTTTTTTTCTAAATCCAATTTTTTCCCTTTTTTCTCCCAATATTTTCAAAAAATCTTATACTTTTGGTTTGCCCATTTTTATCCCAGAAGTTATTTGCTGCTATGGTTTAGCTACATTAAATATTTATTTGAGTTCACTTGTAAAATTATAATCTAACCAATGTTACATGTCTGAATTGCACATTGGAAAAAATGTTTAGTATTGAAAAATTTAATATCAAAAAATAAATGATGGCATCAATAATTTTGTGCTCTCATGTTTTTGAGACATATGGTTTAGCCGATTCCACTTGGTGTTTTTGTGAGAGCTTGATTCTATAAAAGTAAACACATGTTCAATGTTTGAGGTTAACTATCATTTATATTGAGCTCTCTTGTAGTGTGCATATGTAAAATGAGATGTGTGGATGCATGGCTACCCATTATGCCTAGACACATGGAGGATGCATTGGAAGAGTTTAATGTTTTAAAAGCATTCATGAAGACTTTGTAAGTGTATTGTTGTCGAAGAGTATATTGGGTGTAAATATTTTTGGAGGTTGAATTTTTCACTCAAGAGTCCCAAGGCATATCGTGTGTAGTGTAATCTTGTGGTGTGTCTTTGATATTTTTATTGTGATTATTCAATAAGTCTGTATGCATATTTTTTTCATAGGGTTATGTAAAAAATGGTTTGATCAATCAGATAATTTATTAACAAGTGGTCAGCATGTTGAATTCACATGCTTGAAGGTGGACTGCATTGCAGTCCTAAGGTTGGGAGGCGAGCTCCCATTGGTCTGGAAAAATATTTTCTAGTTGTATTATGTGCAAGTGTTCATATTTTGTGGAGTAATCTGGTTATTTGGAGGTCATTTCATCTGATCATTGATAATGTCACATCCAAGCTGTGTAACAACTCTAGAGAAAGGTTCTTGTAGTAGTAAAAGTGTTGGGATGGAGGATTCTGTTTGGGGAGGAAGCTTACTCTAATTCTCTGTAACTACTATTGAATAATTGGTGTAGATTACTGTGCAAAAGATGGTATAAGGAATTATCTGGTTCAATGGTATTACTATTTTTTGAAAGATTACATGTTCTGGAGTAGTTACCTTATTTTACTTGAAAAATAAACTAGCTGTAAGGCATGGAATTGCTGTGATAGACATTATTTTTAGTTGCACTGTTGTATCATGAGAGAAAATTTATGTATTTTGGTAAATGGTTAAACCCAATACTGCTGTTAGAATTTTAAGAAAAGTAAAATAAATAAAAAGTCACCTTCCGGGGATTCTATATGGGCTGTTGTGCGGAAATATAATATAGGATATATTGTTGATAAAGATCTGCTATATGAAACGACCACAGTTTCTGTATCGAGCCATATTCTGTCTTGTTCAAAATATCAGAAAAGTTAAGATGCATTACACTGTGCTATTGCTAAGAAAGAAATCTAGTAGTGGATTGAGTTTGCAGTCTTAAGAAAAATGAATTGACTTCTATGAATCCCTTAAGCTATCCCTTTCTGGTTTACATAAAATAAAATATATATAAATCTACAATATTATGTTTCACGCACTTCCCTAGACGGAAGCAATACAAATCTGATATGTCTTGATGTTCAGATTTCATGACAAATCTGTAAACATATGAACCGAGGCAATAATATTTCATCTCCTCATAAATAATCTGTTGTCCAGATATCTGGGCCTTCAAATCAAACAGAAACTGAACATAAGTATATACCTGTTACAACCGAATAATGGATCAGTGATACTAATACTGCAGAAGAGCGTTGGCATCTATGAGTGCGGGTAAGACCGTAACCATCATGCTCTTTCCTGCATATTTTTATTTTCTTAAACAATGAAAAAAATATATATATATAACAAGGAAACCAATAAACCCTCTGAGTAGCCCACCAAGAACACCTTGTGGGTTGTTCCAGATTATATATGATACTATACAAAAATATACGGGAAAGAGAATCTAGTTCTTTCTTTTAGGGTTTGGCAAACCCATTTTGCTAGGGTTCCCTCTCCTGCGGTTACTTTAACATGGTTATTACAAACAATCTTTATCAGTTGCAAACCCTTAGGTGAGGCTTACGGCGCATATTTAGGGCATAAAATATCACTGTTATCAAAAGGGGAAGCAAATCTTATCTTCGATGAACACAGAATATATATAGGTAAAATAATGACTCGTGGATAAAGTTGCCACGCCATACATAGTTTTGCACCTGTTTAAGTGGGTTGGCCTCATGATGAATTTCCACCTAACCTTAGGAAGGATGACTGCTGACTTAATGCTTTGGTTTTCAAGATTAAAGTCTCAAGGCAGAATTTGTGTTGGAGCTTTTTTCATCAATGTTTTGGATCATACTCCGTAATCCATCTAGCTCTCTACCATCTTGATGATGGATCACGGAGTGTGATCTGAAACGTTGATGAAAAAAAGCCCCAACACAATCGAATCCAGAAACAATACTAAACAACAATATGGATTGGGGAAAGTTGATATCATTAACTTAGCTATTGGTTTAAGATGTGTGTCCATACACGCACGCGTGCATGAGTGTGTGGGGGGGTGTGTTTGTGCATGTGTGTATGTGTGTAACCCAATTATTCATTATCAAATTTCTATTATGGGTTTTAAAATTATTATATTTTTTTATGGTCTTGATGACCCTTAACAATGACCTCATAAAATTAATTGTAGCGAAATTGATTTTCGAGATTCATGTCTCACCAATAAAATATCATAAGATTATTAAGTAGAATATGTAACTTTATACTTCCAATGATTTTAAGTTTTAGGAATTTTTCAACACTTGAGTAAAAATTTTACCAATATTTTCAACCAATTGAAAATGACAAAAATTCAAAACTTCTATCCTAAGTAGAATTTGAATAGATAATTTAATTGGCAAGTATTTGTATAAGGACTTTAGGATATTTGCCCAATCTTGTCAACTCAACTTTTAGAAATCAAACTTGAAGAGATTAATAGTTAGATCCTTAATGAAACTTTCCTAGTTCATCTAATAAATTTAATTAAACATTTTTTTGTATTAAATATAGTTCATAAACATTGAGATTACAATCATTAAGACTTATATCAACTCATGTTGCTACAACAAATATAGGTAGACCACCCATGGTCCTAAGTTCTATATGAATAAGATAATTGAAGTTAAAAAATAATCGTCTATACTGCTATCTTAAGTAGTTGACCATACAGATTTACATGTTAATTAATGTTGGAAGTTCAAAAAATTATACATATATATAACCACTATATATTTTTGTTGTCCTGGTCCCATTCCATCCATCTAATAGGTGGATCAATCTCAACAATCATATCATTGGATCTAACTACCACAAAGGTACCATCTTCATCATTGTTAAATTGAAATTTTGCTCTGCTTTTGTTTTAGGATTCTTCTCGTTCTTGTCAAGTGGAGTGTTATCATTGAATTTCTTTTGTATTTGTAGACATCCTCACCAAAAGGGAGTCTTATCATCTCTGTCTAAATGGTCAAGAATGTTTGTATCCTAACTCAATTTTGTTGACCCTCATTGTGCCTTCATTCAACGGCTTCATGAACTTGTGTTTAGACACCTCAATGGTTAAAGTGACATGCAATGAAACATTGCAAACCATGAGTCTTTTACAAAGTAAGAGACCTCCTTGTTCATGGATGTTTTTCCTCATTCCTTAAAATCCATATTGACTATACAGTAGTAAATATTAACCAAAATAGGTTTTCTTCCTTATTCAACTTATTTACAATCCCACAAAGAATATTTTTCCAATTAATATTGTTCCCCCAACCCTTTAAATCAAAAGAAAAAAAATCCAAACCTCTTTAGCAAAATAACAATAAAAAAATGTGTTTTATTGACTCAGGTTGTCTAAATATATTACACATTATATATATAAGTATGGTAGAATCTAAAAGGTAGTTTTTGAAGAATAAGAAGCCACTTAAAGCAAGCTTTCTTGGGTGCAAGAGAGTTAGACCAAAGTTGATAAAATATATTTTGCAATTGAATCTTAATAAGAGACAAGTTCCATGACTTATTAATGTATTCGGAAATAGAATTATTCATACAAAAAGTTCTATAAATAGTCTCAACATTATTTTTTTGAATAACAGTACCATCCTTCCATTTAAGCATGTTTAAATTATCACTATCATCGATACACCCAATGGGCAACTGAAGAACCTTACAAGCCTCCCTAAGAGTAGAGTATGTTCTCCAGTTAGAAGGAGGGAGATCATACTCCCCACTCAAGGTAGCCCAAGTTTTCAGGTGCCCCTCTGAGACATACCTTACACGATGATATCTCCATTGAGGTACGATATTAGCTTCTAGATTTTCAGGCATTGCTTTCTCCAGCTCCTTTTTGAGTAAAAGGATTTCTTTCTCAAGTTTTGTACATTCTTTTATCTTGGCTTCAATCAAGACCTTTTGTCTTTTGTTCTCTTTCCTTACACATTCTAGGTCTTCAAGAGTAGAAACAAGTTCACCTTCAAAATCAAATTCACCTTCTTCTTCATCTACAGTTTTGCTTCAACTTCTAGAGATCATAGTGGCCATGAATAGGGATTCTTCTCTATCATCATCTGATGTGTAATATTCTTCTTTGGAGAGAAGGTTCCTCTTGAAATTGTTTCTTTTGAACCCTTTGTTGCTATTTTCATTTTCTTCAAAAGGACATTTAGATGCATAATGACCAATTCTTCCACAATTAAAAAATTTGAAAGGTAGTTCACCTTTGTACTTGCCTAATCCCTTTTTTTCAGCTTCCTCACAAAGTTTTCTTCTTCTTCCTCAAAATCACTATGTGAACCGGAGGCTACTTCTTTTTTCACAACTTTGAATGTAGCTTCTCTTTTGTATGTACCTTAAACTTCATTCATCATCTCATAAGTTGTGAGAGATCCAAACAACTCCTCTATAGTAAGCTTTGTCAGATCTTTGGCTTCCTCAATAGTAAACACTTTTGAATCAAACCATTGGGGAGATTCCTTATAACTTTCTTCACAACAACTAAATCAATTACATCTTCACCAAGTCATGTGATCCCATTTACCGCTTCATCTACCCGGAGCAAGTAGCTGGCTATGTTCTCTTCTTTCATCTTTAAATTCTCAAACAAAGTCTGATAAGTGTTAGTTCCCCAAATCTACACCTTGTTTGCTAAGCCTTGAGTGAACTTAGCAGATTTGGACTAACATGGGACTACTTTCAGGTTGTGGGTAAACTATTTGAAAGTAGACCTACGGATTATGGGTCGGCTTCCCCTTTTGATGTCACCTAACTATTTAATCTCTAAGATAAGGGTAAGAATTTGCATAAAATAAACCTAATGTTGGAAAGGAACTAAGGTGATACACCAAAACAACCTAGACTTGCTAATAGCCTTGCACATTCAAATCAATATCTCAAAGCTAAGTCACACAACTCCCTTTCCAATGCAGTTCACATCAATAATTTATAAAGAGGTCTGTAACAGTGCTTTCAAAAGGAAAAATAGATTTTCACAGTCAATAACATCATTAAACAACATAGTTTATAACCTGTAAACATACATTTTCTGTCAAATGGACGCATGAAACATGGGACAAGTTTGTAAGGAAAGAAGACTTTTCACAAAACCGACTAATCAACTATTAATGACATACCATAAAACATGAAGAGAGAAGATAAAAATGTTCCAATCTATTAATTCAAAGTGCTTACTGTATAATAGGTATGTCTGAGTTACAATGCAACTCCATGAAAATAACTCCCAAAAAGTAAAGCTATCCTCCTGCTGGAAAAGAAAGAACTCCTTCAAATGATCAAAATCAACATGCTTAAGCCAAAACCCTCAAAAACCCCCACACAAGTGTTTCTAGAAGATTTTGGTCGGATAAAACAGAAAAGGCCCCAAAAGAACCTTCTAGAACTCTCCAAAATTCCCTCCACAAGAAGGAAAAATAGGCCAAGTCAATAGTCACCCCAAAAATGTGACAAAAAATGCCTCCAGTTGGCCTCCCCTTCATCAAAATCAGTCAAAACAATATCTCACACTTCCCACACTTCTGCAAGTCATCATTGGTCCTCTTACAATATTTGACCACATTTCCCATCATGCAATATGTGTGTTTTTGAAAACACGTGGCTTTAAAAAGCATTAAAGACAATGACCTTGTTAAGTGATTCATAAAACATCACTTAACAAGTCACTTTACAATTAAGCATAAATCAAAGAGCCCCACCATTAAAATGCATTACATTTGCATTTGAAGCAACTAAAAGTGATTTTCAAATCACTTATATGATATTTCAAAAATTGAAAACAATTGCAACATATAATATCATATCAGAAAGCCCTCAAAAGTTTCCAAGGCATTGACCACCAACTCACCATATTCTGCATTTTACTCACATGTCATACACATTGTTTTGCAAAGGCATTATAGTCTTCAACAAAACTTGGCCAATATGGCCGACCTCCAAGTCCCTTGGAAAGCATATTCCAAGTTGCATGATGTTGGGCAAACACAAGGCATATCACATTTGTTGCATGGCACTCCATATGTGTGTTGAGGACTTAGCATAAGTCACAACAAGGGAAGAAATCCCTAGGCATAAAGTGCCTAAGTGATAACATATGATGCAAATTGATGACTTAGCAAAGTTTTAAAAGTGGGAAATTTTTTTAAGCCATAAAATGCCTAAGGGAGAACACATGTTTCAACCCCATCACATTTATCATGTGTTTGATTTTTTAAACAAGGGATAAAAAATCCCATTGAAATGCAAATGAGGTCAAACCCTAAATGACAAAACACCGAAATGATGAAGAAAACATCATCATTTGGTAGTTGAAGAATCTAGAGCAAAGCTCTGCCGCCACGAGGGTTTGGAAAAAACACAAGAAAATGCTTTGCTAACTAGTTTTCAATTGATCTTTTGACATTTTCTGCATGAAATCACAGGTAAATGTGTTTACTTGGCATAAATCTGCATTTTTGTGAACTTGGAGGTTTTTTTGGACTTACAGGTCGCGGCCTATAGCATTTTGATGGACTTTTTTCTTGACCATATTGTGTCATTCGTTCTCTTGTTTGTTGTTTTACTTGCTAACAACCACCAATGAGAACTCAATGAAGCTTTTGAGTGACAAAAATCTTGCAAATTGCAGAGATTGTATGAGCAAAACTACAAGTAAGTTCAATCGACCACTCCATTGTTGTTTTTGAGCAACAAAAAGCCATTCGAGTTCTTCATTTTTTTGAGATAACAACAAATGCTCATTTTTCTTTTCTTTGCATTTGTTAACAATGACACCTCATTGTTGTTTTTTGTTGTTCTTATGAAAAAAAAGCATCATTGGCCGCAGCCATGAACAGGAACAAAGTGTCTTGTGTTCATTTCTCAAAACCCTCATGTATTCTTTTGTTTTCCTCCTTGTATTTCACAAATATTCACAACCCAAATGGGTTTCTCAAATGTAGAAAAAGAAAGAATCAGTGGTGGCTCAGCCTCCATTTTTTTCAAACTGGGTTTCCTTGTATTCATGATTTTCTGCTTCATTTCTACATTTTATGAAAAACCCCTGTTTGGGTTTCCTGTAGCATGTATATTTGTTGAATTTGCAACTGTTAGTAGAGAACCCAAGTGGGTTACATGATTTTTTCGAAAGGTTCAGATTTGTTGCAAGAAATGTAGATGATTTTGTAAATTCTTTCACTTTTCTATAGAATATAATAATGCGGTTATATTTGTTGAAGCCCCAAGTGGGTTTTTCACATTTGCAGGAAAAGGCCAATTTTCACCACAACCTATCAGAAACACATGAAATGGATTTTCATTTTTTTACTCCTATAGAATGTTTTACCCTATTGTCATTTCTTTCTTAGATTTTATGATGAACCTAGATGGGTATGTTTTCAATTTGAAATCAACTTCAGATTTGGTAAAAAATGAGTCTCCATGTTATTGCACCGTATCTACTTTGAATAAACAGCTACATGAGATGGTCCATTTTGTTGCACTAAAACTTGAGTTGATGTTTATACTAGAATTCTCTTTGCATTCTTATCAAGTAAGTTTATAAAACTTCAATTGTAGCAAAACAAGCCTTTTTCAATGAGCATCCAAATTGTTTTTTGCAATGTATTTCATTTCTATAGAATGTCTTCAAAAGACATAACCCCAAAGTGGATTTATCACTGTGAATGGCTTCTTCATTTCACTCTTTTGAGAATACCATACTTCTCCTTTAATGATGCTACCTTTTCATGTTCACAACACTCATGGTAACCCTTGCATTAGCTTCAACACTTTGACAACTCATTACTGTATGCAACTTTGGCACCATGATACATATAAAGAATTACCTCGTAAGTCACTAATGCTTGACCGTCCTTCGAGTGCATAGGCAGAATGAAAATAAATTTGTAGCTTATTGTCCTTATTGCAACAAGTATTCACAATGTTTGAACTTTAAACTGTGCTTTTCATTTTCTAATAATGTTTACCATGAAATGAAACATAAATGTAGACTTACATTAGAATGCAAGAACCAATCATGAAATGCACTCCTTTAGCTAAGTTCCTTTCTCCTTTAACAACTCTTTATCATGCAAGCATTTCATTTTTGTATGTTTTGTGACCAATCACTTAAGGAAGATCAACTAGATGTTCATAACATTGGACTGTGATACTATTGTGAATGAACTACATTTTCATATCCTTTGATAATCATGTTTATTTCTGAACTTTATGTAGTCATAATGTTGCCATTTGACTCAAAGTCTTCATAATGTTGCACAGAGCAAGAATGTAAGAATCATTTTCATGTGTAAGGAATGCACCTTACATTATATGGCTTAGTTACATCCTAGCATTCATTGTTGATTTGTCTTTCCAAGTTCATAGATAATCATGAAGATGAATTTTTCACCTTCAATGGCATTGTTCTTATTCATGACTATGCTCTATTCACTAAAACACCATGATTCATGATGGTTTCAACAGTTGAATTTCATGATCTCCTCTAATTCAGTCAAGACCACTACCATCTTTATTATCAGTGCTTTTCCTTTCTTTGTAATATGCTTAGAGGCATCATTTCCAGAGGAAACCATTTGGCAACTTGTTCAAACATTCACATAGGAGTATGGAGAATAGCAGACCCCTGTCCCTTGAGTTATGGCATAGCAATTGTATCTTGATCACATCATATGAGGGTTTTACTGCTATCATGACTTCTTGTAATGACATATTCATGATAGGCATATATCTTTGTCAACTAGAGTTGATGTTTCTTGAATGTCTTTGCCTTTTGTGCCAACTTTAAACCATCATGCATTGAATGTTATCTGGCAACTTGTTTGTCTAATGTTTGATTGAGAAGGCCTTGAATAGAGCCTTGTGCAACTTTAGATTTTGTTCTTGTTGCTATCCCGTTTGACATGCTTGGAATGCTTTCAAGCTTATCATGTTCTCAATTTAAAAGACAACATATAACTTTCATTCATTTAACTTATGAGGGCAGCAAAATAGATGACCATGTTTACTTGTCATGAAAACGCTTATGCTCTGTTTTGAATACTCCCCCATGCTTTTCAACCTTGTAAGTTCCTCGATGCATATGTAGCTGATGTTTGTTGTTAGTTAGTTGCACCCTTCATTGCATGGCTCATTTGCTCTATTTTTGAATATAGTAGCTACCTCTACTGTCATGTAGTATACATTCATCACTGTTGTCTTTCAAGAGACCATTGTAGCATGCATTGTTTACTGTTGTCCTTATCAATGACAATGACCCTTACTTATTGCATTCATTTTCACAAGTACACCTATGAATGAATAAGATCAATCTCCTTTGCCTCATGTAGCTCTTGCAAAGGTGTTGTCCTATTCACTTGTATCATGACCTTGTCTTCAAAGGGGTCAGTTTGTGTTGTTTCATGATTGACTCAATCATTGCTTTCTCCATCTCCATCAATAAAGTTGTTGCCAAATTACATATCACTTGTGGAGGTAATCCTTGAGTCTTAGCAATTTCAAGAAATGTACATGAAAATTGATCATTATGTGACACCGAACAAGGCAGTTGAAATGCTTCCTTTCTTTTCCATCTATAATGCCATCTCTTGTAACCACTCCTTGTTTGCCTTCAGTGAAGTCAAAAGACATTGTTATTGTCCTGAGTGACATGAGAATGCATGTTGTTGTCCCACCTGAATTTGCTATCTGATTCCACCACATTTGTTTCCCTTTTGCTCACACATGATACATAACTATCTCCCCACTTTGATCCTAGTGGGCAGACACATGTCCCATATGTCGGTGACCTAAAAACTCACTATCCTGTGTGATGTGTGGCTATCCAATAGGGTCAAGATGAGAGGGACTTGACAATACCTTGGATTTCCTTCTCATTATTTAATAGATGCATAACTGAACTTGATGCATCTATGATTGGACTTGATGCATCTCCAAAATCACTTGCTTTTTTTAATAAAATGGATCAAGGGTCCACTTAAGAAGATTGAAAGACATATCCAACAAAGTGTGTTGCATCTTTTGAATCTAATAATGAAAGTTGACCAACTGGTGTGATTCCATATCGATTTAATGCATTGATTACAGATAAATCTTTGATCAAGTTGCTCAATTTCCTTTCAAAGCATGCTGAGCTCTACCCTTGTGGGAGCCACATTTAACCCACATGTTGCATTTAATTTGAATCGGAACAGTAACTAGACTTGTCCTAAATCTACACATGAAGCAAACAGTTAGAAAATAAATGCATATGTTGGAGATGTTTGATGACTTCTTTGTTTTCCAAGACATCCAAGGTTTGCATGCTTATTTTATGCACTTATGGATTAGTTTATACATGCATAGGTAGGTGTGTATGTAAGGATTGAATCCTTCATTGCTTAGAGTCTCGCTCTAACATCATGCTTTTTTTAGATGCAGGGGCTAGGAGCACTACGAAGCTAGGGAGGACACAAGCAACTTGGGGCAGCAACAGAGAGCAGTTGGGCAACCTGCAACCAGTCATTCACAGGAAATGAATGGTTCCACTCCTATATGCACATTATTTCTTTATTTTACTTATTCATGTATGAATTGCTTCATATGTTCATTGAATAAGAGAGTTAGTCCCTTGGCTTGTGAGGGACATGTACATTTCAAGATTATCAATAAAAGACTACATTTGTATATCTATGATTCTCTTTCTCATTTGTTGTAATGCAACATTGAAATGACAAAATGTAATCTACTTTATTTGACAATCACTCCTTCATACATATTGAAACTAGCAGTTTTATGGTTTATCTTTAAATATTTAAACAACATGAAAAGAACAAACACTAGGTTACCTAATTTCAACTAAAAGCTAAAAATCAGGTAATAATAAGATTGCAACTTTTCTTGCTTCACACTATAATTTCCTTCGTAAAATTTTTTGAGCTTATCCCAAATCTCCTTAGCAGTTTTGCATTATACTACTTTCACAAATTCAGAATTTTTTAGACCACTCAAGATGAAATTCCTTTCTTTAGCATTGTTCTCATAAGCCTTCTTTGCATTAGCATTGTAATAAGATGAGTAGGTTCAATATAATCATCCTTTGCAGCTCTCCAAACATCATACCCTAGAGAAGTAAGGTAAGCTTCCATCCTCACACTCCAAAATACATAGTTTCTTCCATCAAACAATGGTGCTTTAGAAGAGGACTCCTTCTAAGCCATATGTTCTAAACCAAGATCTACCTTCAGCTATTAGGATGCATTAAGGAACTCAACTATGATACCAATTTTTAGAACACACAGATATATTGAGAGGGGGGTGAATAAATATATCCCTCAAATTAATCCTATTCAATTTTAACAATCAAAATTTATTAGTCTTAACTAGATAAAGTATTCAAAGCACAAGCACACAATTACAATACCAAGTTTACGTGGAAAATATAACAAGGGAAAAGCCACAGTGAGAAAGTTGTTTGAAGCTACTGTCCAAATCCAACCTCATAAAAATGAAACAATATTTACAACAACATTTTATGGTTTCAACTAAAGGAAGTTTACAACTCCCTGCCAATATAGTACTTATAGAAAGAGGCTATAACCTCAACATACAAAACTTGATGAATTCTGGTGATCCACTACCACCGCAACACCTTTGCTTCCTT
>VDFB02179234.1:5588689-5758210 GCA_007258455.2 Sequoia sempervirens
GGATAGATGAGATCGAAGTTGGCTCCCACACCTTGCTTGGATTTGGATCCATTGAAGCGCAACATCCAATATTTGGAGGGATTTTTTCCTTTGGAGCTAACTGAACATACTTCATTTTTCGGGTGTGTGTCTATTCCTGTACCCTTGGGAGGTTGTTTGCAATCTGACTAGTTTTGATCTTGTGGTTCTTTTGGAATGTCCTTGAGAGTGGTCTACCTTTTGATGTTTTCTACGACTGTCTGGCACAAGCAACACTCAAATTTTGAATGAGAGGTGTTGTGTATCCTCCACCAGCTTGGCAATAAAATTTATTTAGCATCCATCCAAGCTCCAAGGTAGAGCTGATCTTGGACACATTTTGCATGAATTTTTGGAAACCATAAAATAGGCTCAAGTTGCCATCTTGCTGAAGAACCTCCTTATCTAATTCAACTAGTGCTTATGTGTTGTTTGGAAGAAAAGTCAAATTGGTGCGGGAACTACATAGTACAAGAATATCTTCTACACCTTCTTCACACGCAATTGGGGAATAGTTTCCCAATTCTATTTCTGCAAATAACACCTCATTCATGTTATTATACTCAATGATCATAAATATCATCTTGGGTTCTTGTTCAGTGTGAATTTGATTAGGCAGTCCCTTCTAGGGTAGCCACAAATGGGAGTAGTCAAGTGTTGTATAACCATTAAGGGCCCGAGTAAAATCCCTTCCCAATATGATACTGTAAGTGTCAAGCATGTCAGCAACCTAAATGTCAATGACTTGTTGCACTCTTGGATCCACTACAACCTGCATAAGGAACCTACTCAATTCCCCTACTATGTTTACCTCAGTCTTATCAATTTGGGTCACTTTTCATTTGGATGGGGTTGAGGTGATTCCTAGTGTTTGACACACTGTGATTGGCATGACATTGGTTGAGGCTCCTAAATCTAGCAAGCAGTTGTGTCAATTTTTACCGAATATACGGACTGTTAACAAGAAAGGAGGAGTCTCCAATCTTCCTTGAAACAATCCCACAAAAACATCATCCTAGGATACTTGAGCCTTATCCTTTTCATTTTTTTTATCCTTTTGTTTGTACCACATTTTGTTCTTTAGTTGGTTGCTTATCTACTTGTTGATTTTTGCTAGATGGTTGTTCTCTTTTCTTTGCCACAATTTCCCTAACCATAGGCTCGCTACTAGAGGCATCAAATGGGACTTTCTTAGTAGCCATCTCTTGATCAGGATTGGATGGGGTAGTCCCATTCAGTGATCTAAAGAAAGTGTTCCTCCCAACGGGTACTCACAGCAACTCAAAAGTTGATAGGCTTATTTTTAGTTTCTTAAATTCCTCAGCCACATATTCTCCCATTTGATCAACATCTGCTTCAGATAAAATGCCTTGGATGGGATTGGAAGGTTGATCCTTTGTTGGTTTAGGATACCTATTCTTATTGAAATAGTGTGTTGACACCTTGGGATAGGTTGGGTTATTGTTGGCATTTGGATTAGGGGGTGTGTTGAGGTTTTTGGGAGGTATGGAGGTTGTGAAGGGACCACCAACTTGTCAATTCCTCAAATTATATGGGGTGGTGTGTTGATGAAATATATGGATTTCTTCTATTTTTTGTTCTTCTTTGTCCTTAGGTCCATTATCTACTAAATCAAATAATTGAGATAGGGCACTTTTGTTACTTACCTCCTTTGTTTCACCTCCCTTTTCTGTGACTTCTTTCCTAGGTGTATCCTTGTCACTTTGAGGGAAGGGCTCTTGGTTGACCACCAAGATTGAAGAGTCATATGGTTTTGAGGGGACTGTCTCTATAGCTCAAACCATCAATGGAATTTTGAACCTCTATTTGAAATATTTTTCAAGCAGTCTAGAACTTCGGATAATCAAGCTCATAATGCTTGTTAGTCTTATGAATCCTACACCATCCAGAGATAGCTTCCTTAGCCAAGTAGACTCCACTTGTTGATATTTTTGTGCCTCTAGGTGGGTCAAGGGGTGTGGGCACACCCCCATTTATGAGTTGGGTATTCCATGTCCTATTTTTCCTTTGGGGATGTCTTCTTTCAAGGCTCTATCTAGTGCTTTGGCCTCATTCATAATTTTGTATTGAGGAGGCACTAAAATCTTGGTTGTCCCTATGAAGGTTAAGTTGAATGCTCCTTTGAGATGCTTGCATCTAGTTATTCTAGTTCCTCAAATGTGTAACCTCTATGGAAAACTTCCCCACCAATTCAACCAACACATAAATTTGTTCCTTCTATGTACTACTTTGAGTGGGAACCGAATTTTGAAGGAAAATAGGTGGTGTTGTGGGCTGACTCTGCTGGGAAGCTGGGACCTTAGAGTTTTGCAGGTATGATGAAACATGGGGATGTTGAGCAAGCTTGTTTATGTGGGGCCTGAAAATATCTCAACACGGGTGGGGCTTGATTCAATGGAGGCCCTGAGTATGGCACCATGGGAAGTTGAGGAACTATATTCATCAACGGAATTTGATATGCCAAAGCATGAGTAAGCCCCTAGACTTGTCCATGGTTTGTGGCTAGTCCCAATTATGGTAGTGGCCCTACAACATGTTGTCACAAGTTAGTGCTTTCCTCTACTGCCTCAACATAAGCATCTATCAAAATTGCAAGTGGTTGATGCATTATTTTGACCAAGATAGATGTGAGGTTGTCTAGAGCTGCATAGTATACCATTTTGGCTAAAGCATCATCGACTACATAGGGAGGCTACAACTTCATATAAGGCATGTGAAATCTATCATTGAATGAGTTGATTGGCTCATTGTCTTCCCTCCTTACTGACATGAATTATTGATACAAATCTGTGGGACTGACTAGTACCTTGAATTTCTGCAAGAAAGTGTTTTTCATGAGGTCCCAAGAAGTGATGGAGCAGGAAGGTGGATATACCAATAGAATGGTTCATCCCCTAATGAATAAGGGAAGAGCCTACAAGCCACATCCTCATGTTCAATCTGCATATCCTTTAATGTTGTTTGGAAGATCTTGATATGCTCTTTTATCATCTTATAGATTATTTGGATGAAACTTGGAGAAAAATCCTTCTAGATTCTTCAACATGTCATGGTATTCATTGAAGGATAAGGGAGATGGATTGTTTCCCAACCAAGCCATTGGTGGAGGTGGGGATAGTAATGGATGTGCTACAACAAATTTTGGTTGGGGTGCGATGGTTGTAGCAACACCTTGGATGTGGGAAGTGAATGGGGAAAATATTGGTTAGAGTGAAGGAGAAAATGGATATGTAGGGATGGTTGGAGATGGAGGGGATGGAGGTCAAGTGGGCGGAGCTGATTCTAATGGTTCACTTTTCTTGGCTCTCCTAGCCTTGGTTGGGATCTTTAGCTCTTCGAATTCTCCCTTATCTGGGGTGGATCTAACTAACCTATGAAATATTTGAGGGGAGAAGGACCCAATTTGATCCAGATTATCCTTTCCCTCCTTCTAATGCCAATTCTGTTGATGGGTGTTTATGTAACACAATAGACACAGGTGTGATGCCTCACTTGAAAGGTGAAAATCTGCAACTTAGTTTCATAAAATCACCCCAAGGTCTCTCAAGTGTCAGGTCAAGACTTGCAAAAATAGCTCTATTTGTTGTTGTGATTTGTTGGTAATCACAAGGGACCTTTATGGTTCACTAAGCTTAGAATTTTCTTGGGTATAGAAATTGAGTTTCTAAGTGCTGAAAATTATGAACAGTCACTCCAAATTTAAGAACAAGTTGAAACTCTTTTTTGTCATCAGATTTGGCTTTACAATCATGTTGGAAACTTGTTTCTATCTTCAAATTTTAAAAGAAACAACAAAAGGGAAAGGGTTTATAAGTTATCCTAAGTTTGTAACTAAGATGATAAGTAACAATGGAGGATGTTACGGTGGATAGACTTCCAAAACTGAGTTTTATTAACCAGTGACAACCCATAGTCTCATAAAACTAGTGCAATCTTCTAAGGCTTACTTATGATTTTCAATCTACAACATGAACACTAAAGTTACACACATTCATAGTTGAAGTTAAGTGTTGTAAATAAACAAGCTCAAACTAATTTTACACAAAAATTTATCAAAAACAAACTACCAAAAGTATGAGCTGGAAATACATCCAACACTATAGCATACATCCACCATTAAATCACAAAATGAACTACTAACTGAAAATGAACTTGAACTTGAAAAATAATGCTAAAATAAACTATTGGAGATAGAATCATGCTCACATGAAAAGTGACACACAAGAAACCATTAACTTAATGCTTTTCTCATATTTTGTATTAGCATGTCTGTACACAACAACTCATCTCTCCTTGAAAATGAGAGGATGCCCCTATTTATAGTTTTCCAAAAGAAGAATGAATGGTCAAGATTCATTTACAATGAGTGGCTCATATTCATTCTAGTTTAGGGTTTCACCTACCCCCAATATTTTACAATATAAAAATAGACTCTTTTGTCTTATCCCTATTTTGTCCTCTATTCTATTTTATCCTATAGCTACTTTTAGCTTTTTTATCTATTTTAGAAAATAGTCATCATCTATAATACGTTTTCTAGCCTCCTTTTGTGTTGATGCATACTCAACAAACTTACCAATAACAACCAACAAATTTTTTTCTTTGAAAATATCAGATTTAGAGATTTGGAAGGCTACTCTTTTAAATCTTTTCATTATTTCGTCTCGATATTTGGTGCACTTTGGTGTAGCTTTGATTATTTACTCCGATTTGGTTAAGGTTCTTGCAATGAAATCTAAAAAATTTGGTGACAATGTTTCATGAACCCCTTGTTCTATTTTCTTGTGGAATTCTCACTTGATAGCCTCTGGATCCAACTCCAAGTCATGCATCTCATAACTAGTCATCATCTTTAAATAATCATTGTTATCCACCTAGTATTCCACAGTCCATTCATGATCAGCTTCTAACTCTTGCAAGGCCCTTTCCAAAATTTATTTTTGTATTCAAAATTTAGTTGCTAAGCCTCAACTAGCCAATGATCCTCCTTAGGCAATGCATGTCCTTTTCCTAGGTTTCTCAAAATAGCTTGAGGATGCTCTCCAACTTATGATAGGTGATCCTATACAACTCGAGGAACTCCTTGCAGACATCCATTACGTCTCCCACTTCCTTCTATAAAAATAAAAATTCATTGTGCATTCTAGTTGCATGAAGAATGTCTATATTAACATTATAAATCACCTTTTTGAACCAGTCTGAGGTAGAAGAGGTCCAATTCTTCATTCTTTCCATTTTTTTGCCTCCTCTTTTGAGAGCAAGGTGGGTGTGAGTGATTCCATTGGGGCTTCCTCTCCTGATGAGGTCCAATGTTGTATGAAGGCGGTCAACTTCGCCACCTATGTTTTCAATTCATCCTTTGTAGATTGATCTTTATTCATTTATTAGAGGATAGTGGACATTGACCCCTAGAATTCATCTATTTTTTGGAATTAGGTTGCAGGACCTAGATTGATGGTGGATATTTGATAATCCCTGCCCTTGATGGTGTTTGCATCTTTACCAATGGTGGGGGTAGCTACTTGCAATGTCCTAGACCCAAAAAAATCAATTGTGATATGAGATCTAATCTTTGGCTTCTTCTACTTTTGATTCTTCACGTGTGCTTTGTCCATTATGGCTTTCAAAAGAGCCTTGGGATCAACAACTATGGGAGCCTTTCTTTTCAATTTTTAGTCAAGCCATGAGCGGACTTTCATTTGATGTTTTTGGGATTCATGATCCCTCCCCTCTTCCTATTCCTTCAAAGGCTCATTCTCTTCATCCCTAGGAGCCTCTTCATCATTTCTTTCTTCCTCATCTGGCTCCTCTTCTTGTATAGCCTTTCCTTTGTCAGGCTCAATAGTTTCTACATCCTCCTTAGTTTTGTCTTCTTATGCTACCTTCTAATCTTCTTAATGTTCAATTTCAATCCCCTTCTCAGGCTCAACACTTCTTTCTTCTACATTCTCCTCTTCTTTTTGGTCTTTCTCTCCCTCTTAGGGTGCTTCTTCATGTTGCGGACCCTCATCTTGGCTAGTTCCTGGGAGCGCATCAATTATCTTCACATCAATATCCATATCAATTTTCCTTTCCTCGAGGTGATGCTCCTTTGGGTTTACTTCCTCATCCTTGTACTCTTAGGGTTGTTCCTATTGTGCCTATAACACACACACCCCGTTCGGAATAGGGACCCTCTCTTTTCACTTTTCCAAGTCACTTTTTCCTTTGCCTCATTTTGTGTACCCCCTATTTTGAATCCTACATGGTCAAGGAGTCTTAGAGGTACCATCTTAAGTTGACAAAGTTTCACCACCTTCAAAATTTTCAAGTCTTTGGTCTCCACAGAGTCCCTTTGGCAGTTTTCCTTAGAACTTCAAAACTGCCATCCTTCGCCCTTTGCGGGTCCACTTCTGTGGGCCACCCTATGCAGAATTCCATCCTTCCTTTGTCATCCTTGTGGTGGCTGAGTTGGCACATCCACCTACTTTGTGGGATCCACAACCTCTGTCATTGTTTCCTTTGCTGACCCACTAGACAACAAACACCTAAGTGTCGCCCACCCTGTGGGCTTTGTGGTTACGTTCACCAATCCCACCTGCTGCCATACTAGAATTTATTGTAGACATTTAATGCCTGAAAATCTATAAATAGTAGTCTTGATGGGTCATTTTCACCAAAATTCTTCCATAAAAGTTTTCAGAGCCCTCCAGCTTCCACCGCCTCTATGCCCATGTGGTCTCCCTGACGTTCAAGTTTCACAATCTTTAGCTTCTTCGTGAGTTCTTGTGGGCCTGCTGGGTAAGATTTCCACCACCACCCTTTTGATGGTTTTTCTTTGAAATTTGTAAAGTTCTTAAAATCTTAAACAAAGAAACCTTCAAAACTTTTTGGACAACCTCACGGCGCACAAAACCCATAAATTAGAATTTCAAAATCCTTTGAAATTTATCCCTGAGGCATGTACGAAACTTTCCTTCCCCATCGGCATTCTTGGCTAGGGAAATTGAACCATTTTATACTATAGGACCTTCCTCACCATTGCATTAACAGTCCAATGATAAACTTTAAATAGCAGCCATCACCTCCACCGGACCCGCTCATGCGGGTGGAAGCCCCCTCTTTGTCATCACCATTTAAGCTTGACAAAAATCCTAAGTAAGATGAAAGTACCTCAGCCCCTGTGGGTCTACGAATGTAGGTTTCCACATGGAAATGGCCCCATCTATCTCATTGTTTCCAACAGTTTCCTCACTATGACCTTCAAGCTTGCAGGCTCTGTTGGGTCTTCGTCTATCAACTGAACGCATCAATCAAATCCTTTTGTGGGCCATCCTGAGTGGGTTTCCCTCATCGCTTCCCCATCATTTATGCATTCATCCCCAAGCGGTGAGACCCTTATTTCCTTCTCGTGTGCAAGCCCCATGCTATTGGATTTCGTCCAACCCTTTGAGCAAAAAAGTTAACTATAAACCCTTTGCAGGCTTCCATTCGTGGATCGTTGCCTGACGCTCACCATTCCAAATGGCCTTGGTTGCCCTTCTGTCTACCTTTCAAACTTTGCATTACCCACGTCCCTTTGAGTCTCGAAATGAAACAACCAAGTTTTTTGTTTGAGGACCCTCCATTGTGGGTTGCCACCTCTGTGTGTCCACCATTTCAAATGGCCAATGATTTCCACCTTCTCGCTTCACAAGCCCTGACATCGATTTCTCCCATAGCATTCATTGAAACTCATTAAGTATAAGTCACATACGGGCAGTTGCATGCAGGTGGCCACCTATGGGCTGCCATCCCAATTTTACCATTCTTAGACTGCCAAGCCAAGCCTATCGCCCACTATGCAGAGTCTGACTCCCCTGATGTCGTCCAACCAACACTGAACAAGTAACCTATGCTGATGGACTTTTCAAGCTCGACGGTGTGGATTTCTTCCTGTGGCCCATGTCCCATCTCCACCATCCAAAGTTGTCATCCAACATCTTCCTATGGTTTCCCACCTGCATCCTATTAAAGAAATTAAACTTCAAAGCAGAGCTGACACCGCCCTTCCTAGTTGCGGATCCCACATTACGAGATGTTGTCTATGGGGTTTTGCCTTTCTAGTGCCATTTCAAATGATAGAGCTCCTAAACAGAAGAGACACCTTTGGCTTCTGCAACCTTTGGACCCGTATGACAAAATGATTAAGCTATCACTTCTTGGACCTCACAAATGATCAAACCAACATGTCTAAATGACTTGTCTCCTTCGTGGGCCCCATCATAACATAGAAATATTGATGCAAGTGGCTCTATGCGGGCTGCCATGCCCTCTTCGCCCTCTATCTGTAGCTTCCTTCAAAACCACTACCAGCCCAGGGAGACCCACACCCCTGGGCTTGCATTGCCATATCTTCCCCAAATGAAAGCCAAATAATGATCTGAAAGGAATGTTATGATCTTTAAGTGATAAATTACTCGATCTAACATTGATTTTGCAAGATTTTATTAATGCTCCCCTTATTTTGCACATGGATATACTTATTGCTCCTTTGCTTGCACGATTTATGGAATCTGCTGCAAGAATTTTTGGGGCATTCGTAGAGAGAGAAAAAGGGAATAATTCCACCAAGGTACCAAGAGGGAAGAAAGAAAAAAATCAAATGAAATAAAAATTCTAGGGAGTAGAGGTTACCTCCAAGGTTACGAGAGAATGGTGTATAGTTACAGATACCAACTTGGGGCAGGTTGATTTAGATGAATTTAGATAGAGGGTTACTACCAAACCCACTACAGAAAATGCAAAGAGAATTAGGAAAAGTGGCTTGGCCAAGGTAGCTGGTTTCTCGCCTACTCTTTGGCTCTTGAGTTGGTGATGGCTTGCAGGGAGGTATATCAAGGGAAAACCAAAAGAATTGTCGACTGCGATGGAAGAGTGTTGGCTGACTTGTCCTCCAATTCCATAGGGAAAAATTTCCACATCCCAACCTTTGATCCAATGGAGGAAGCCACAAAATAATATGCAAAAAGAACATGGAAATTTAGCCCTCTAAGATGCAAGAAACTGATCAATCAATACTGGTTGAAAGAGAAGAGGGGAAACGTGAACAAAGTACCTCAAGAACTCTTTAGGAGTGATTTCAATGAAGATTACCATGATTTGGTAACCTTACTAAGCAGAGTCATGGGAATCCCAACTACTGCATACTTCCAAGACTAGATGTTTTATTTTATAGAAGAGATTATTAGTGATGTAGAGCATCCTAACAAATACCAACAACACCATACTTATTCAAGGGATTTCAATCCCAAATCAAATCAGGAGAAGATCAAATATAAAACTCTAGGAATTATTTATCAAAATTCAATTTCATCTACCCACTTAACAACATCCTTTATTTTCCTAAACCATTCATAAGGTAGCCATCAGTAATCAGCAATCTTTATGTTTATCAGACACAAAAACTTCAAAGCAGCAACTTGATCATAATCACTGAACCATTCAACATTCTAATATTCATTCCTCTTTACCTCTCACTCTCCAAGGCAAGATATCAACAAGCATTCCTTCTTACTTTCTATCAGACAACTAAATCATGGTAAACATCATTATTATGCTGAAACAAACCAGGAATTTACACCCAAACTCTATTCTATCAGACCTTGCACCTTTTGTATCATTGTTCAATTGTTCATAGAGTATTCCTGCTCCACCCAACAAAATAACCAACCAGACTCATAGACCCTTAGCCATAATATCAGTAAACAAGCATTTAATATCATTCTTTTCATTGTTTTAAGCAAACATCTCTGTTTTGGATCAGACAATGCCTTATTCCTCTAATAGGTCTGTCAAACATTAAAATGGGTAATTACATTCCTATCACCAACTCAATGCATATTTAGGGACACCTTCCATCACATCACAACATGTCAAAGTTCTCAGACTTTTCCCATAAAGAAAATCATCAGATTTCAGACTGTACACTATCAAAGGCTACAAAAAGAGGCCTGATTTACAAAGGAGACCCCTTCCAATCACTCCCAAAATATTCAAAACCTCAAAACAGTCATAGGAAATATCACAAAACTCCTGATTTCACCATTCTCATGGACTTTAAACCATAAAAATAAGCTGATCCACAAAACCCTTGTTTGTAGGGTGAAAAAACACAAATTAAGGAGGGTTTCTTGAATAAAACATTTGCAAACCTTTATTTCACTGGCCACCACTTGAAACATGCTTCAATATGTCTGCCAAATCCTTTGGAAACATCTCCAAGCCCTTACTCATTCAAATCCTTCAATACCCTACTTGAAACCTCCATTCTTGAAGAGGAAAAACTCAGATTTTAGCCTGGAGCAGCAACTCCACCATGTTATTCATTCTTTCCCCTGCACATATAATCATAAAAACATATCTAATATCCTATCCCTAACCTACTCCACCAATCTACTTGACCTACATTGGTGGAGTAGTGATGAAAACCTTGTTAGACTCTCAAAACTCAAGATTCAGAAATTGCAGACCCTCTTTCACTAAAACTGATGTAACTTTCTTAATACTTAACAAAAACAAGTCAAATCACCACCAAAATAAAGTAGATCTTCCCTCTTTCCAACCATTCAATTGGGAGTCCGTAAATTAAGTACCAGGCCATACCAAGCACAGGAACAGTGAAAAATGCTGGAAAAAAATAGAAAAAAACTAAAACAAGGAACTTTTTATTGCTCTAACTCTTCAAGAATACAATGGAATCCTTTTGCTCGACCTTTGCATGATTTTTATAACTTTTCCCTCCTTGCAACTGACTTACCAACTTCCTCCATCGGTTCAACTACCTCTTTAACTCTTAATCTTCCTATTTTGATCAATTTAGTAACTTGACAACATTGCATTATTGCAAGTTTTACATTGTTTTTCAACTTTGATCCCCTAGAACTTACCCATGACCTTAAATACATTCAAATAAGACTTTTTACATCATTTTTTCCATTACATTTGTGATTGACTCATGACCTCATGACCTTTACAATGCAATTTTGAACATTTAACATTTTACAAATTTGAAAAGCATTTGATGCCCAAGGTGCTCTTGCACCAATTAGGAGACCAAGTTCAACTGGGCAGGAATGATTAGCATCTGCTTGCATGAGCAGTTTGTAGCAGTCAAAAGGACCTCTAAATTTTACATGACCTCTTACTTGGTCTATCTTCTAGCTAACTCAGTTCCATATAGAGGACTATTTGTGGCATAGAACCCAACCCCAGCGAGAGAGCTGAAAGTCTATGATAGGCATCTGCAACTCCAATATTGAAACTTCAAGAAAGATTATTGTAGGGTAAATGATGCCTTTATCAAGCACATCATCAGGCTTTTCGGAGGAGACTTTGAAAGAAGAATCACACATATTTCCCATGCATTCATCCACTTGTTCGAATTCTTATTTATCCAATTTCCCAAATCCACCTACATCAGAACTGAGGGCTCCTCTAAGAGGCCATATAAGCTTCCCAGATATCCAAATGATAGGTTGATCTTGCTAGAAATCTCCAAGCATTTGCAGCACGTAAACATGCTCTTGAGTGACAAGCATAGGTCGGGCATTCCTATCCTCTCACCTTCATCCAGGGAATGTATGCAATTCCTGCATCTCAGTGTGCGAAGTATTCTAAAAAGGAGATAATTGAATATAACTTGGAGCTCTACACTCCTCAACCAAGAATGGATCCATATGGAAAATTGAAGAAGATGGTCAGGAAAGAATATGCCCATTTTCACAATGTTGAGGATTTTTGGGCCAACTGGAAGGACCAAAAGGAAGTGCGCATGAGGTACTATATGTGCATGATGATGTACTTTTTTAAAATATTCAAATTGTTCCAAGTGTCGAATAAAATTATGGAGGATGAAAACACTGTCATAGATTTGAGATTTGATGTCATTGCCAACCTCCCATTGCCCTTGATTGAATAGGACAAGGAGGAGGTCAATGACCTAGATATTTTATCAAAGCCAATAGAACATAGGAAAAAGTTGTGGATTGATGGGAAAATTGCTCAACTAAAGCTTCAAGGAGCAACTCTAACCCATGGTGAGCTCGAAGATGAGATCGAGAGTGAAACTGATAGTGGGACCACTGCTGCCCCATCTAAAGAGACTCCAAAATCTCCTCCCACCAGCAGGTCAAAGAAGAGGAAAGATGTAGTAGAATGCCAACCAAAACATAAGCTATATTCAAGGAAGGTTTATGAGGGTGAGCCCTCAAAGAAAGTAAAGAAATCAAGCAGATTCATTGAGATGCCCATGATCCAAGAGGACCCACTCCATGAAGCCAAGGAAGAAGAGGTCAAGCAACCAAAATCTCCACCTGATGTCTTTTCTCCTATTTCCACCACCACTACCACTACTGTCACTCCTCCTCCAGCTTCCTAGATATTTCTCACTTCCTCTCTTCTTGCGGTGGACATTTTAGTTCACCTTACCTCCACCTCACCTACCACACCCATTATGGTGAGGGATTCTTCTTCTACCACCACTTCACTCTCATCTTCCTCCATGTCTCCATCAACAATAGTTCCCACTCTCACTCTTATAGAAGATCTTTCTCAACACATACAAAACAAACCTATGGAGCTCTCTGGAGTGTTAATGAACCCTGAAGTGTAGGTTGCCTTAGCTCAAGCTATGGCCAATCTTCCTACCCCCTATCTCACCAAACCACTCAAAATGGAGATGACCATGTGGATATCCAAAGAGCTCAAAAGAAAAGAGAGGGAGGTGGCTAAAGAAATAAATGAGGATTTTGATGACTATCATGAGCATCCAGAACATTAGTACTTAGTCATTGATGAGGTGGTGCATGAAGAAGAAGAAACACAATCCTCTGAGGAAGATGTTGAAGACCTCGATGCCAAATATATAGTGGAGACTTCCGACCAAGAACTTGAAGAAGAGTTGGCCTGACAACTCAAGGATGTCAGAGAGGAATTTGAAAGATAGTCCTCTGAGGAAAAGAAAGAGACAAATGAGGAAATGGAGGTAACTATAAAACCTCCAACCAAGGAACAAGACAAAATTCCTTGCTATGATGGAGAGATTCCTCCCACAAAAGAAGAAGAAAAGAAAGAGGAGAAAGCTTAAGAAGAAGACAAGCCTAAAGAAGAGGCTAAAACAAGAAGAATCCCAAAGACAAAGCATCATGTAGAGCACGGGAAAGAAGAAGAAGAAAATTCATCTGAAGGGGAAGATAGCCCCAAGGAAAACATAGCTACCACTGAGTCACAAGAAAAAAAGGCTAAATTCATCCACAACTTAGATGAAGAGGAAGAAGAGAAAATAGAGAAGGAAGCTTTGGGCCACCAAGACATGGAGATCCAACATACTTAGAAGGAAGAAGGTGATCATGAATTACCAAGGGAGGGATCTCAAATGCCTAAATGGTTGGAGAAACAATTGCAAAAGAAGACCCCCACCATCATGGACCCCAATGAAAGGCTAGAGGCCATCCTAGCATGAGCTCAAATAGGAGCGAAGAAGGAGAAGAAGCCAACGGTTAGATCCCATATCACGATGGATGCGTCGATATTAAGGACCATACAAATTGCTACTCCAATAATGGACAAAGGGGAAGGATTAAGCTACAATATCTCCACCATTGACATGGGGACAACCACAAGGGAACAAAAGATAGACCATATCCAGGGATCCATCACCACAAGTTTGCACTAGATGAACAAAGATCAATCCTCAAAGGAGGAATTGAAGGAACAAGTGGTAGATTTTATAGCCTATATATAGCAATGGTCTTCTGCTGAGGAACTAGCCACAATTTCATTGACCACTCCTCTACTACTTTCAAAAGATCACATCAGAAAATTGAAGAGGAGGAAGAACTAGACTAAGGCCATTGAATACTAGTTCTAGAAGGTATTTGACAATGGAGATATGGGTATTGGCCATGCTGCCCTGAAAAAAAAAAATCAGGGAGGTACAAAAGCAGCTTGAAGGCATGAGGAAATTTTGTACTGACTTCCCAGAACTATACAAGATCACATATCCTAAACTCGAGGCTATCCTCAAGATGCTTGAGAGATCCTGGGAAAAGGAATTGACCCTGGCGAATGATGACCGCTGGCTTGTTGAGACCTGGAAGTTAGGCCTTGATCACAGAAGGGAGGTTTTAGAGTGGGTACTCCATGAAGTGGAGCTAGACCTAGATTAGGTCAAAGAACACTAGGCAGCCTATGAAGAATGTTTAAAGCTTATGATGGATTATGATATGCCTGTCATCGAGCTAGATCCTAAAAGGATAAGGACATATTTTCATAAGAAGATGGAAAGTGGGGCCACTGATACACTAACACCCAATTTTATGGATTTTTCTGCTTGAGCCTTTGCTCAATTAGAGCAAGTAATCAAGAACACACCAAAATGCAACAAGGATTGGGATGTGATTACTAGAAAATCCAAAAATTTGAACTTCTAGGTACTCCAATCTGACATAATGGAATGGAGTAAGCCTTCGGAATTGATTGGAAAGTTTGTGGGATACGCCACAGTGAAGAAGAGTGAACGAAATCTAGTTATTGATGATGATTTCATCACTATGTAGCTACATCAAAGGTAATTAGCTAGAAGACAAAAGTGCTACAACACCAAGCACTAGACGACAAAGTAGGATAGAAGACCAAAATGTAATTTTAAATTGTAAAATATTAAGCAGTAGGTGAAACCCTAATTTGTAGTGAATCTTGGCCACATGATGAGATTAAATCTTGGCCATTCATTCTACTTTTTAAAAACTATAAATAGGGGGTATCCTCTCATTTTCAAAGAGAGAGTTGAGTTGTTGTAAAGACATGCTGCTGAAATTCTAATAGAAATTCATTGCTCTTTTGGGTGCATTTTTTAGTTTCATTCATGTTTCATGATTCTTCTCCTCATAGTTAGGAAATTTGAGTAGATTTACTTTGTTTCTCTATGTGCTTAGCATGCTTTTAGTATATTAGTTAATGTTGTTCATTGATGTTGAAGAATTTTGTTGTGTTGATGCCCTTCCTTGTTCATGTTTTTTGTTGTTTATTGATGATAAATAGCAATGTAAAGCTAGTCTGAAAATAATTTGATTATTACACTAAATTTCATCTTTTATTCATGTTTCATGGTGAATGAATGATTGAAAATATTTAGACCTTAGAATATTGCACTAGTTTCGTGAGACTGTTAGCTGACTTGGTTAAGTGGAACTTAGTTTTAGGAAGGTTGTCCATTGTAGTGTTCTCCATTATCACTGTTCATCAGTAGTTTTCAGTCTAGGAACTTACTTTCTTCCCTTCTCTTTTGACCTTTCTTTAAAATATTAATTTAGGCAAGGTTCAAGCATCATTGTAAAGCCAAATATGATGACAAAAGTGGAGTTTCAAACTGTTGTCTTGAACTTGCAGCAATAGAACAAGATTTTGGAATTCTATCAACTCCATTTAAAAGAACCAATTCCCTTCCAAATTAACATATGTAAGGATGCCCTATGATTACCAAAAAATAACATGAACCAACTGAGACACTCCAAGCAAGTCATGACCTGACATTCAAAACCTTGGGATAGTTTTCTGCAAATTACTTGTAGGAAATTATCTTTCAAGAGAGGTGATGCACTTATGTATTACCTATGTTGAGAAGTGTTAAAACACACATCAACAATTCCTCCTCAAGCTCTTAATCAGATGATTCAACTTCATAGTACTCATCAAGATTTCTTGCATTTTCCTCCTTAGGTGTTTTTTTCCTTTCTGCATCTAAGGCTATTTTTTCTATATTTACCCTCATCCCTCCCTTTGGATGCTCAAAGTAATCATCCCGATCAAAATCTTTCAGCTCCTTAGTGATGCCTTTTGTAGATTCCTTGGGCTGCTCCATGCTTTTCCTCTCCCTTTCTTCAAAGAAGTGGCAAAGCAGAAGTGAGTTGGGCCATTAATGCTTAGACTTGGGGGTTGAGGATTACCCCAAAGAGCTCAATTGGCATAGTCTGCATGTAAGTGAAAAAAGGAATGTGGTAGAGTGAGAGCTACCATGGTAGTTGTTAGCAGGGATGATGACAAAGTAGAAAGGGTAGGTAGTAGAAGTGGTAGCAAGGAAGATGATAGAAGGGAAGTAGTGGAGGAGGAAGAATCTAGCACCACCATGGGAGCAGTCAGGGAGGTGGAGGTGAGGTGGATAGAGATGTCCACAACAGGTGGAGATGAGACGAGAAATGATTTAGGAGTGGAAGGAGATGATGTGGTGGTAGCCATGATAGCAGTCAATGGGAGTGCAGAGGTGGTAGGTGGTGGTCAATGAAGTCGCTCAACCTCTTCTTCCTCTCCTCGTAGGGGTTCCTCCTCCTGGATGATTGGCATCTCAAGAACAAAATCTCTCATTCTTTTTTCCTTCTTTGACAATTGCCCCTCCATTGATTTCCTTAGGAAAACCATCTATTTGCATTTCCATTCAGCTACGTTCGTTCTCTTCTTGGATCTTGTGATAGGTGGAGACTTGGGAGCCTCACCTGATGAACCCATAGCGGCACCATTATCTATTTCACTTTCAAACTCATCTTCAAGCTCTTCATATGTTATTTTTGTTCCCTACTCTTGCAACTAAGCTATTTTCTCATATATCCATTCCTTAGTTCTTTGTTCTATAGGGTGGATGATGGTATCTAGGTCAGTGACCTCCTCCTCAGCCCAGTCAATGACTAGTAGCAACACTTACCAAAGCACTATATTTTTCATCCAAAATATTTTCATCCTCAACAATTTGATCAGGCATCAAGAACAAGTTGATGGAATTCAAAAATTGAGTGGTCATCCTAATGTAGTGCCACCTCTAGACTTCCCTGTCATTGTCGGAATTTTCCCATAAATCTTCAATAATCAACTGTGGGCATACTATCTTCCAACTTGCTTCTTCATTTTTCCATGGGGATCCACATCTCCCCTCTCTGTATGCAATTCAAAATTATATTTTTCCAAATCCTTTTGAAATTCTCAGTGCATGGGACAGGAGGGCAAGAGTACATTCCCTATCAAAATGTGAGGGGATATGGGACTCCAACATGGTGCTTATTTCCCAATAGGGTGTGTGTTGGAAAAATAAGGACAAACAACTAAGAGGGGGGGAGGTGAATTAGTTGTTATAGAAATTTAAATTTTTCTAACTTAACCTTAATCTTAGATCTGATGAATAAAAAATTAGCCACAAGAAATTAACACATCAAAGAGACAAAGAACATTGAGATTTTTACATGGAAACCCTGTTAGGGGAAAAACCACAGTGGATGTTAATCCACAAGATTATACTCTACTACAAGTATAATGAAAAATAACAAGTGGAATGCACATGCATTTAGGCACACTTCCTAGAGATCACTGCTCAATTACAAAAGGGTCTCACTGCCCAATAGAGTTGGATTAAAAATCTAGAGGGTATGATATGAGAAAATATTTCCTCAGACAAGCCTAATTGTATGGCCCAATTAAGCTCAACACTTCTTCACACTTTGCAAAAATTTCTTCACACTCTGTTCTACAATCGAATGATATTCACACATACACACATGCGAGCACATGAAGCATCATCTCTATCAATGAACTAGTCACCCTTATATATCCACTACATGAGATTCTATCACAACTTCGTCGACCAAGAAAATAAAATATATTTGCAATGTCGGCTCAGATTTACAAATAAACTTTTAATGCGAATCCACCAAGGTTGGCCACAACATAGTGGAGACCCAAATTAACATCTCCAATATGAAAAGACTTTAATTAATTTCACCTTGGAAGATCCGCCAACATCGCTACTACTACTAACATGTCGGGCTAGAAACATGAAAACTAAACATGACAAGAAAATATCTTCAACCATGATCTCATCGACAATACTGTGACATACTCACAAAGATAGAGAATGATCTTTAGAGACATCTAAGAGCACCAAGAAACAATAGAGAAACATCCGCATCTATCCATAATATATAACCAGGAACACACAATCTTCACTCAGAAACTCTGACAAAGACGAACAAAACATTGTCAAACCACAACATACTCAAAACTTCATGCGGACCTCTGAAAATTCTCATAGATGATCTAGATAAACTCAACAAGAAACCATTTAATCCACATCAGCTAATCTTCAATGTACATAACAAGAACCTTTCATGACTTACACTAGCTCCACACAAGGAACCTACAAACTTCCTTTTACAATTTTCTCAATATCCTCAACATATACAACCTCTAGTATACCAAATGCTAATAGTGTTGACATCAATGACAACCACATATCAGAAACACATCCACAACATCCAACAATCTCCCAACAATCTCCCCCTTTGGCATTGATGACAACACATGATGTGAAAAATACCATCAAACCAACAAACTAACTTCCTCATACACTTCTCTTGAAAAATATTTTTCACATTACACTTTCCCCCTTTGACATCAATGGAAAAGTAATAAATGACCTTCCATGTACACACTGAACCACACATATCTATACATTCCACTACTCCCGAGTAGCAAATCCATGAAACATCAATCCTAACAAAAACATAGCAATTGTAGCCTTGATTGATGTAGGAAAAATGCATCATTTAGTTCTTATCGAGGGTAATTACCCCTCGACATTCCTCTAAGATACCTCAAAAGTATCCCTTCAAAGAAAGGCTTAAATATATCTCATTAATCCATTCTTCTAGAAACATACCCACCGACTTTCTCTCATCCTTCACCCTCTCAAGAAATAAAACCCGACTGATATGCCTAGTCTTAGAGTGTGGCACCAGATCTCTTGTAGATATCGACAGACTTGATTTTTCATTGCATATGGAAATAGGATCTCTTCATATATCACCCTGATATCTCTCAACATTTGTTTCATCCATATCACATGAGTACAATTATTAGCAATAGCAATGTATTCTACTTCAGCAGTAGATAGAGAAATTGAGTTTTTCTTTTTACTCAACCAGGATATTAGCTTCTTCCCTAGGAAGAAGGAACCACCATTAGTACTTTTCCTATCATCTACATCACCATCCCAATCCGCATCAGTGTATGCACACAAATTCAGATCATCATCCTTTGGATACCAAAGTCCAAAGTCAATTGTTCCTTTTAGATATCTAAAAATTCTTTTGACATCAGTCACATGTGATTCCTTTGGATCATAGTAACCAAATGTTCTATACATACAACATTCATAATGTTTGTTCTAGTTTGATTCAAGTAGAGAAATCCACCAATCATTGATCTATATCTAGTTTGATTTTCCTTTGGAGAATCATCATTCTATGTCAACTTACAACTGGTCACCATGGGAGTACCAATAGGTTTGGAGTCATCCATTCCAAACTTCTTCAATAGTTCTTTCACATATTTGGACTAAGATATGAAAATACCCTAGTCCAATTATGTAATTTGCAATCCTAGAAAGAACTTCATCGCACAAATCATGCTCATCTCAAATTCACTCATCTCATCAGCAAACTTCATACATAGATTTCCATCACCTCCAAAAATGATGTCATCAACAAAGACTTCTATAATCAACTCCTTATCATGATCTAACTTGAAGTATAAGTTGCTATCAGAAGTACCTTTAGTGAATCCAAGCTTTAGTAGATATTTGTCTAGTCTAGCGTACCAAGCTCTGGGGGCTTGCTTAATTCCATACAAAACTTTCTTCAATCTACAAACCATATCTCCCTTATCTGTTAGCTGAAATCCATCCAGCTATTCAATGTACACTTCTTCTAGTTCTCCATTCAAAAATGCATACTTCACGTCCATTTGATAGACTTTATAATTTTTGTGTGTAGCATAAGCAAGAAATAATCTCACAACTTCAATTCTAGCTACAGGGGAAAAAGTTTCTTCAAAATCAATACATTTCCATTTGAGAATAACCTTTACATACCAGTTTCTATTTTATTCTAGACCACTTCACCTTCTTTTATTCCAACCCTGCTTCTAAATTCACTCTAGTACCAATCACATTTTTCTTTTTAGGCTCAGGAACTAGTAGCCATGTTTCCATTCTTCTCTCAACTGTGTCAACTCTTCATTTATAGCTTCCAAACAAGTGTTCATCTTGAGCTAGGCTTTAGTGACATTCTTAGGGTTCAATCTTGAAATAAGATAATATTCTTCTTACATATCTAGGAGTTTTGGGACTTACTTGGACTTCTAACTCTTTTGATCTTTAATCTACACTTTCACTTGTCTGTGCATTTGTACTTGTCTGAGCTTCCTAGCTGGTTTGATTTACTGGAACAAATTGAGGTTGCTTCACCATAACATATGGAATAATCTAAAGTAGATTCGGTGTCTAAGGGTTCTTTCCTTGGCTTGAGTTGTCTCTTACCTAACTATAGCTTCTATTTGTTTGGGAGGATTTGATAGAGTCCTCTACTCAACTCTGGAGCATTTTCTAATTTCAACCATCTTTCTCAGTCTTTTGTTATAGCACTGGTAGGCCTTGCTCTTAGTGGAGTAACCTAGGAAGATCCCTTCATCGCTTCTAGCATCAAATTTTCCTATATCATCATCTCTCCTAATATAACACTTGCTTCCAAAGATCTTAAAATGCTTAATAGTAGGTTTGTGACCAAACCATAACTCATAAGGGGTCTTACTAGAATTTCCATTCACATTTTCTACTCCTAATTCATGGTATATACATAAAATAGTTTTAATACTTCACCAAGACATCGCTATACATTTCCTTCCATCATCATGGTTTTGGTAGCATCTAGAATTGTTCTATTCTTTCTCTTTGCAACTCCATTCTGTTGAGGGGTTCAGGGAGCAAATAACTATCTTTTAATTCCATGATCCTCACAATAAGAATTGAACTCCTTAGAAATGAACTCACCACCTATGCCAGATCTAAGGCACTTAATTTTAAGACCTTTCTCATTTCTACCACAACCCTTGAAACTCTTTAAACTTCCAATGCTTCTACATTTTTCTCTCTTTAAAAAGGAAACCCAAATCATTCTAGAGTACCACCACACCAACACAAAATACCTTTCTCCATAGAATACTTCTAACTCGAGGGACCACAAAGGTCAAGGTGTAGCCCAGCCTGATTATTTGAATGAAACTATTTTGGTATGAGACTTAGTTTTGTTTACCTATCCTGACATTACTTTGTAAATTACATTAACAGCATCACTAATCTAGGGTATTTCCATCGCTGAGTATAACTTATATCTTGATAATTTTTTTTCAAAAGCCATATGACACACCCTATGCTAGCTAACTAACTTTCAGCCTACTTAAGCAATTAAAAATTCCACTAGTGACTGTGTGAAAATACACTTTGTTTGCTTCCCTGCTGTGTAATCATGGCCCTAACTTCCACCTATCTTGCATCTTTCATCTTTGAACTCAAGACTGTTTATCCCTTTATGAACCATTTTTCCAACACTCAACAAGTTGTGCTTTAAGACTTCAACATAGAGGACATCATCAGTGTTGTCCTTACCACCAATGAAAATAGATCCCTTGCCATGAATCACACCAACATTGTTATCTCCAAATCTTACAACCCCATCGTCATACTTCTCTAGACTCACAAATTTTCTTTTATCACCAGTCATATGATGTGAGCATCCACTATCAATGAGCCATTCATCTTTTTCTTCAACTTGAGTTGGAAGAGCTTTTTCATCTTTAGTAGATTCAGTAGCCACATGATTATCTTCAATGGTAGCGATGAAATCCCAATCATCTTTTTGCCATAATCTTTTATTGTACTCATCATCAGTCACCACTTCACAAAGTAACATCTCTTTGGGAATCTAGACTTCTTAGGTTTAGATCTAGGAACTCTTTCAGGACATCTTGATGCAAAATGACCTATTTTACTGCATGAAAAACATTTAATAGGTAATACATCTTCATACTTACCTTTTCCTCTCCCTTGCTTTGCAGCAATTAGTTCTTCTAGTTCTTCTACCTCTCTTTCTTTATCTTCAAGTTGTTTCAATTCTTCATCATACTTGGGACATATCTTTGGAACTCTCTCCCAAACTATATCATTTCCTATTACTTCCGAATATAGTAGCCTTGAATGCAAATTCAATATTCGGTGTAGATTCACCAAATTCACTTTTCTCAAAGGTAGCAAGCTTCCCGATTAGCGTATCTCTTATCATCTTGTTTACTGATCTGAAATATTCAATAGTATGAACCTTCATTTTGTAGGAGGGAGGCAAGGATCTGAGTACTTTAACCACAATTTCATCCTCATCAACAGAACCATTGATGCATTTAATTCTCATCACTAACTCATTTACTCTCTGCACAAAAGAAGTAATATTTTCATCTTCACCCATCTTCAGATTTCCATACTTTCCTTTCAAACTTTGTAGCTTAGCCATCTTCACCTATGCATATCCTCCATACAAGGTTTCTAGTTTCATCCAAATATCATGATTTGTCTACAAACCTACCACATTAGACATCTTTGATCTGTTAGGGCACTCACCAAAGCTTCAATATCCCTAATATTACTTTCAGCATCTTTGATCTCATCAGCAGTAGAGGGGCCATTCTAAGGAATAGTATATCGATCTTTGTGATCTTCCAGAAGGCTTCACCAATACACCTTAAATGACATTGCATCTTAATCTTCCATAGTGAATAGTTAGTGCCATCAAATCTAGGACTGTCCTTCTTGAATGTTTCCATCCTGGATCACCTCAATCTATTCGACTTCTTCATAGGAACAGGCTCTGATACCAATTGTTGGCAGAACAAGGACAAAAAACTGAGAGGGGGGGTGAATTAGTTGTTACAAAAATTTAAAATTTTCTAACTTAACTTAACCTTAATCTCATATTTGATGAATAAACAATTAGCCACAAGCGATTAACACATCAAAGAGACAAAGAACATCGATATTTTTACATGGAAACCTTGTTAGGGGAAAAACCATGGTGGATGTTAGTCCACAAGATTATACTCTGCTAAAAGTATAATGAAAAATAATAAGGGGAATGCACATGCATTCAAGCAAACTGCCTAGAGCTCACTACTCAATTACAAAAGGGGCTCACTACCCAACAGAGTTGGATTAAAAATTTGGAGGGTATGAACTAAGAAAATAGCTTCTACACAAGCTTGATTACAGTTCCAACTAAGCTCAACACTTCTTCACACTTCACACAAATTTCTTCACACTACTCTGCAATCAAATGATATTCACACATACACACATGGGAGCACACGAAGCATCATCTTCATTAATGAACTAATCACCCTTATATATCCACTACATGAGATTCCATTACAACTTTGTTGACCAAGAAAATAAAATATATTTGTAATGTTGGCCTAGATTTACAAATAAAATTTTAATGTGAATCCACCAATTTCGGCCACAACATAGTGGTGACCCAAATTAACATCTCCAATACGAAAAGATTTTAATTAATTTCACCTTGAAGATCCACAACATGCTACTACCAACATGTTGGCTAGAAACATGAAAAACCAATGCGTAGGAAAATATCTTCATCCTTGAGCTCACCGATTAATGTGAACATACCAAAAAGATAGAGAATGATCTAGATACATCTGAGAGAACCAAGAAATAATAGAGAAACATCTGCACCATTCGAGATAACCAGAATCACACAATCTTCATTTAGGAACACTGAAAAAAACCAACAAAACACTGTCATACCACAACATACTCAAAACTTCATGCGAACCTCTGAAACTTCTAGTAGATGATCTACATAAACTCAACAATAAACTCTTTAATCCACATCAACTAATCTTCAACGTACAGAACAAGTCACCTCCATGACCTGTACAGTTCCACAGGGAACCTAGAACACTTCCTTTTACAATTTTCTCAATATCCTCGACATATACAGCCTCTAGTACACCAAATGCTAATAGTGTTGACATCAATGACAACCACATATCAGCAACACATCCACAACATCCAATAGTGTGGACAGTCTGTAGCTTCCAAGTAATCTCTAGAAAGATGATTCTATCATTTGGATACTAGGGCAGCCAGTAAAGTCTTCAAGAGAATCCCTCTGCTCCAATGTATGTAAATTTGGAGAATTGAATGGACAAATATCCAAACCATTTCATAACAACCTTAGCGTTGTGTGACACTCTTTAGTGGTAATCTCCCCCAGGGTCTGGATAATATGCCTGATGAAGGCATCATTTACTCTCCTATAATCTTTCTTGAAATTTCTATATTGAAGTTGGGGGTAGCAATCATATACCTTAAGTTGTCCCTTCTTGGTTCCTAGTATCCCAACACAATCCAATCCTTATATGGGAACTTAGCTACTAGGAGGTAGACCAAATACGAGATCATATAGAATTGTGAAGTCTTCTTCACTACCATAAACTAACTATGCAAGTTCTCACTTATCATCTTTACCCAGTGGAATTTGGTGGTGCCGCAAAGAATTTCCTCCACAAAGTAGAACATCTACTCCTCAAAGAATGTGGCATTGGGAAGGCCCATCACTGTGCTTAGGAGTGTGACTAGATCATTGGACTCTTCCACAAAGTCACTCCTATACAATGTCTGAAGCACCTTATTGGCAATGCCCCTCTTATACTTTAGCCACGATTGATTTATTGTTCTTTTGCATCCAGGAGGATCTTGTTTCCAAATTGTTAAGGAAAACCCCTTTTCAACCTCCTCCATTTCATCAAAAGTTTTGATACTAAATGTCCTCCCAATAGATAGGGTGGATAGGTCTGCCGGTACTCTCTCATTCTTGGAAACCATTCTTCTATTCTAAGAGTGATAGCACTATCAGCAAGCCATTACTTGTTCTAGAGCAATCAGGGTGGGAGGAAAGCCAACTACCTTTGTAAAACCACTTTCCTTGATCCTCAAGGCCTTTTCTATTGTGGGTTTGATCATCACCCTCTATTTGAATTCATCGATGTTGACATGTCTGAGGTCTATGTCAGAGACCTTGTCCCAATTGCACATGATCTTCGAGGTACACTCGACCTCGTGAAATTGGTACTTCATCTATTCTTTTTTCTCTTTCCCTTTGGGGGTCCTTGCTAGTCATTTTACCTTGTCAACCTTCTCAATTGGCTTCTCCAATTGTCCCTCAACATGTTCCATAAATCCTACACACAAAAGGTGTAGTAAGTGCATTGACAGATCAAGAGGGAAAATGTTAGTCAAATCATGCAAATTCACTATTAATTGCATCCACATACTTTTAGAAGATCATAACATTCATCATCATTTACCATTTGAAGCTTGTTTGGTCCATTTATTGAAATATGGGTTTAGAGGTGTGGATTTCCCCCATGGAAAATTTGTGGGAGTGAATATCGTAAGGAATGACATAGTCAAGGGGGAAATTTGTAGACAAAATTTTGATGGTTAATTCTCGCATGGCTTGGTCTTTGAGTAAATTCAGGGAAAAGTATGTGTGAATTTGTGATGAAGGCTTTTGGAGTCAGTCTTGTTTGTTGAATCAATTTTTAATGCTCTTGTAGGTGTGAAGGAGGCAGAAACCATGACGTGGAAAATAGTTAAGGTTTCATTGTTAAAGAGTGGCTTTGTACAAATGTCCCTTCGCAAGGGGTGGCCCACATGAGCAGACCTACCTGAGCACCTGGGCTTAATATTTTCACTGATCACACTCAAAGGGCATGGTTGTAGCAAATGGGACTGTGAGACCTGAGCAATGAAAAGTCTCATGGATTTGGTCATAGAGCAATGACCATTTGGAGAACGTCCTTTTGATAATGCTAGCCTGCATGAATATTCCCACAATTATATTAGGACTTATGAGTTTTCCTTGGTTCTCTGGATGCATCCCCAAGAAATTCATTGAAGTTTTTATTTGACAGTTAAGATTAGGCACTCAGGAATGACCACATGCGGGACCCACAAGGTGGGATGCCATATTTTTTCTACCTGAGGATTAAGCCATTTTACGAAATGTGGAAGTTCAGTACACAAAACCCATGCAAGGCAGGGCAATGCTAGTCATTTTCCATTAAATAGCAGTCGGTTCATGACTTCCCTCTATGGATGGTAGCCTGCAGAGACCAACCCGCATTGAGGCTTTGGAATTCATATTCTTTTTATTTCGCTCGAAGTTTTGTTTTGGGGAAAAGACATGTAAGATTCATAGAGTGGAGGGGCATGAGAGTTTTTTCATAGCATAGTGACTTTGTAAGGATGTTTTTTCATTAAAGGCGGCACACATGAGCGGCTCTGCAATGACATTGGGACTTGCGAACTCGACTTAGATGCATCCCAAGAATCTGTTTGAAGTTCAAGTTTATACCAATGGTGATTAGGCTTGGGAACTTGGAAATGTAATGTGCAGGGTTCACAATGTGGGGTGGTGGATTGGTTTTACCATCAGGAACGACACTGAGAGGATAGAGTTCCACCCAAAGTAAACTGCATGAGTGGACCAATGATGAGTTCAAATAGTTAGACTCAAATATGTGGCTCTTGACAATGATCTATGCGCAACTCGAATAGCGAAGGGCTAGGAAGGTTTTTCCATCACAAGACGGTAATGAGGTGGAAGTATCCCACATGTGGGATTCTACATGACAACCTCCACAAGACACCATTGACTTAGCCATCTTTGTTCCAATGCTTTATGAGCAATGACAGGGGTAGAGTCTGCAGGTTGGATGGATGTTTAATCATACCTGTTAGGAAACGGCCATGGAGAGACTTCTTCCCAACGATGGCTCCCAACATGGCAGATAGTCGTCTGGGCTTAGCAATTAGTCATGTCGATGGAAGAACGAGGTTCTGCATGAAGGCGAGTGTAGGATTTTCAATCTACTCTAAGAGTTATCTCCAATTTTAACAATGCTTGAATGTAGGGTTGAGGGTTATAAAGGTCGTGATTGGTCCCATAGACCTAAATAGTACCTCTAGGGGTGATTGTTAGTTCTAACCCCATGTTATGCGCCATGAAAGTGGCACTGTTTGCACAAATTAGGATTTGTTTTATAGTTTTTTGGTATTTAACAATTCATTTAATCTAAAACCCTAGCCATTTTATTACAAATCAACAATAAAAGTGGAAATCCAGTGCTTTCCTTGCGAACTAGGGGGGAAGTGGTTGCAGCTCAATCACTTAATGCTTCTTTCGCTTGAATGAATTTCTCCTCTTTTGTCTTCAAATTTCAAAATGACAATTCAAAGGTAGCATATATATAGGAAACCTACCATTAATGCCCTCATTAAATGCAAGTATGGCAGGGTTGGGGTTGGTGGATTCACGGAAACCTGCACCACAATGAACCTTTGGGAAGGACCTGAGTGGCTAAGACGAGCATGGAATCTATCATGCGGGTAGACATGTCATGAAGGTTGTAGAAAACAACAGACCAAGGATGAAGACCTACCCAAAAATACCCATAGTAGCAAACCCATAGGAGGCAAAGGATGGGCAACCACTGCAAGGCAATGACCCGCAGGCTGACTTCTATAGAGGACAAAAACTTGGTGGAACTTAGATAAGTGATTTTGGGTCAAGGTATATTTGGAAATTTTAAGGCAATTGACCCACTTGAACTCAAAAATAGGGACACACAAAATGAGGAAAAAGAAAAATGACTCAGTGAAAGGGAAAAGGAAAAAGGGGGTCCCTAGTCTGAATGGGGCATGTGTGCTATAGGAACAACAAATGGTGACTTTGTTGGGAGAACGCTCTCAAGCGTTGCAAGGGTAAGTACTCATTTGAAACCCAGAATCTCTATTTCATAGACCAGAAGCAAGTATCCTCAAACTAAAGGGTCAAAGGAAAAAAAACCTTTGTTGAATTGGGTCACAAAATATATCAAAAGTGTGTGTTCACAATCAATTCATTTCCCTCCCACATAAACTATAGGGATAGTGACCACTCAACCAAGGAAAGCTACGTAGGTAATCTAACCCAAAAAGTAACCAAGACATTGCTACACTTCCAGTCAGGCATCCATAGCCTCAATGGAGTTATCGTTGCAATCCCCACAAACATTGCTTTCCTACAAATCGAGCATCCATAGCCCCGATAGAGTTTCCCACACACCCACACAATTTCCTATTCTTCAATATTTTATCTTTTATTTCTTTATTTTATATCTTTCTTTTAATACTATCTTGCTCAACTATACTAGCAATCAAGCTTATAGTGGGTTTGGAGATCGTAGTGGTCACTGGAGAAGATTTAAGATTTTTCACATGCCAAGGTTTCATGATAACTATCATATAGATAATCAAGAACTTTAAGATGTGTGTTATGTGAATTCTGAGATAAGCATGATAAGATTCAAATAATGGTTCCATTATGAGTCAAGCCTAAGTTCAGGTGAAGAGACCTAATTCATAGAAGCAAATAGAAACCCCTGATAACTGATGAAGACATATCCGAACAACCAAAAAAGATCATGCAACAGAGTGGGCCATTTGAGAAGGCCAAGAATAGTCACATCATCAAGACTGAATGACATGCTCAACAAAAAAAAAGTCCAAAAAATAAGTGAAAGCAAAAGAAATCAAACATAAAGCAAAAAATTTACTTTAAATATGTACAAAGGTGAGTTGAATAGCTCAGGTGAGGAAATAATTTTTGAGGTATTTCCTATTGACTGGAAACCAACATCTTCTCTAGTGAGTGTTTTGAGGTGAAAGGTATTATCTCCCAAAATTTTATAAATCTTAAAGGAACCAAGCTAGAGCTTGTCGAATTTTTCATGTCCCCCTTTCTTTTCATGGGCTTTGTCTTAGCATTGGAATAAATTAGAAATCCTAAAGGCTTTGATCTTGGCTCTTTGATCAAACCATCTTTTTACCACACCCTAATGTTTGGTGAAATTTTCTATTTCTTCGATAAGAAATTCCTCTAAATGGAGCAGCTCAGCTAAGTGAGCTACAAGACATTCTCCATCCTCATAATAAGTGTTGATAAATTATAATGTAGGAATCTTGAGGTGGATTGGGAAAATAGGTTACAGACCATAGATGAGGTGGAATGGGGATGTTCCTAGGGCTTCTTTGTGTTGGGTGTGATCCGCCCATAGGAAAAAATGCAATTGGGTATGTTATTCCTTTGGGTTTTGGTCTAGCAACTTGCATATGATAGTCAATAAGTTTTTGTTCGAGCATTCAACCAATCTATTTCCTTGGGGATAATAATTAGATGAAAATTTAAGCACAATCCCATAATCAAAAGTTGAACTTACAAACTTAAGAGAAGAAAATGTGGGGCCATTATCATAGACTAATGCAAATGGGCATCCAAAATGATTGATAATAAAAATTTCAAGAAAATTAGTTACTACATCAATTTTGCATTATATACATGCAATTGTTTTTGTCCATCTTATACAATAATCAGTTGTGGTTACAATATAGTTGTGGCCTACAAAATATAGTGGGTTTACCAAGCCAATGAAGTCGATTCCCCACTGAGCAAATGCACTTACCTCAACATCTGGCTGGAGTAAGATAGCACCATACCTCTCCTTGATGGGAGCAGTCTGGAAAACATGACAGGATCTGATGTGGTTGTGAGAATCTTTGAAGAGGGTCGGCCAGTAATATCCAAATCATAGAATCTTATGAGTTGTTGAAGATCCGGATCCATGACCCATTCTAAATTTGTCATGAAATTCTTTTAGCACTTCAGATGCTTCTATTTTTACCACGCATCTGAGGTAGATTCACTCATGATTCTTCTTGTATAACATAGCTCCTTTTAGCATATAGCTATTACTTTTCAATCTTATGGCTCGCTTATGAACCCCTTGTAATCATGGTAGACATTATTTATTCATCAATACATTATGTCATCGTACCATTCATCTGGAGAAACATCCTCTAAGTGGTACTACTAAACTGTAAGCTCTGGTTCTATATCTACCATTGTACATGTGAGAGATTTTCCTCTAACCATCTTCATAGATTAGATTTCCATGTCATACTCTTGTAACAATGTAACCCACTTGGCTCTCCTTTCTTCTGGTTCATTTTGCATCAATAGTGTCTTAACAACTGGGTCTGGAACAATGGAAAACACTTTAATTCATAGGATGTAATGCCTTAATTTCTTGACTCTACAAATCAAGGCATATGCCTACTTCTCAACATTATGGTAACACCATTTAGCATCCTTTAGTGGAGCACACATAAAGGAAATAGACTGTTGATTTCCCTTGTCATCTTTATATGTCAACATGTTGGCGTATGAGTGATCTGAAGCAAAAGACTAGATATAGAAAGGCTTCAAATAATCTGAGCTGCCCAACATAGGAGCATCTGTAATAGCCCTCTTTATTCCTATGAAAGCCTGATTGGCTTCTAGCATCCATTCTACCTTGGCATCCTGTTTGAGCATCGCATTTAGCGGCTTTACTATTTCTACAAACCTGGTGACGAACTTCCTAAAAAAGTTAATCTTCCCAAAGAAGGACTTCATTTCCTTTTTCCTGCTCGGAGACTAAATTTACAAGATGGATTGTATATGCTCTAAATCGATGGATATACCCTTTTTTGAAATCACGTGTCCCAAAAAATTTCCTTCTATCATCCAAAAGATGCATCTCTTCAGGTTCAATGAGATACGAAATTCTCAGCACTTTTGGAACACCTTGCATAAATCAGAGACGTGGTCCCATATTTTCTTTGAGAACATGATAAGATCATCCATGTCTATGATGATGAGTTTTCTAATGAGGCCCTTGAAGGATATGTCCATGGCACGCTAAAATTTTGCACCTATGTTAATCAAACCAAACAACATCCTCCTGTATGTGAATGTTCCCCATTTTGTGGTGAAAGTTGTTTTTTGCTTATCTTCATACTACACCATCTCCTAGTTATATCCAGATTAACCATCAAGAAATGATATCATTTGAGAACTAGTGACAATTTGCAGCACTTTGTCAAGTGAGGGCATTGGATAGTTATACTTTTCAGAAGCTCTATTCAAGTTTCTAAAATCCACACATAATCTGATTTCTCCATTTTTCTTTCTGGAACTAAATTTTCCACCCATGTAGAATGTTTGAAAGGAAAAATAATACAGGTGGATAATAGCTTTTGTACTTCCTTGAAGATGATAGGTTCAAGCAGTGCATTGATTAGACATTGTCACTACCTGAAGGTTCTCACACCTAATTTCAGGGGGATGGTGTGAGTGATAATTGAAATGTCATACATTTGAGGTCTTCGTACCCATAGGAAATCACATCATGATAGGTGTGTAATGCATCAACAATTCCTTTCTTTTATTCTGGGGTACACACCTTTCCAATAAACACATTCTTTGTATCTTTTGCAGTGCCCATGTTATGAGCGTCACACTAATTCTCTATGGAATCCTTAGATTGTTGATCTTGATCTCTTATGTGGTCTAGATCAAATATCCTTTCCAACTAGAACATTCCCCTAGGTATGGTATTACTTTTCAAGTTGATCACCCCTTCTATGTCAAGCTTGACTTCCTCTGGCTCTACTTCATCTATGATTTGGGAGGAAAACACATTAGAATTAGTGATGAAGTCAAGGATGTGTTTTTCATCATCAAACACTTGGAAGTTGGTTATATTATCATGCACTAACGGGGTAGAGGTGAGCTCCATAGTGAACTTCTTAAGGCCAATCAAAGATAGGGGTTGCAGGGTGTTGGCTGCTTGGGCTACTGCATCAATGATTTGATTTTTGCTATAGGGAATTAACTATATGTTAAATGCATCAAACCCTTCTATAATATCCCATACCCTATTCCTATAATTTGATAGCCTTTGATCATGATAGGAGTACAATTTCTTGAATTGCTTGACAACTAGTTCTGAGTCCCCAAATGCTTGCAACATTCTAACTCTCTTTCTCAATGTGGATTTTATTAGATAGTCCCTTCCAAGGTAGCCAAAAATGGGAGTAGTCAAGTGTTGCATAACCACTAAGGGCCTAAGTAAAATCCCTTCCCAATATGATACCATAAGTGTTAGGAATGTTAGTAACCTAAATGTCAATGACTTGCTCCATTCTTGGATCCACTACAACCTGCATAGGGATCCTATTCAACTCCCCTACTATGCTTACCTTAGTCTTATCAAGCTAGGTCACCGTTCATTTGGATAGGGTCGGGGTGATTCCTAGTGCTTGAAACATTGTGAGTGTCATGACATTGGCTGAGGCTCCTAAATCTAGCAGGTAGTTATTCATATTTTTTCCTAATATACAGATTGTTAACAAGAAAGGAGGAGTCTCCAATATTCCTTGAAGCAATCCCACAGAAACATCATCCTAGGCTACCTAAGCCTTATCCTTTTCATTTTCATTAGGAGGTGTGTTGAAGTTGTTGGGAGATATGGAGGTTGTAAAGGGACCACCAGCTTGTCGACTCCTTAGATTGTATGGGGTGGCACTTTGGTGAAACATATGGAATTCTTTTTTTTGTTGTTCTTCTTCATCCTTCGGTCCATTATCTACTAAATCAAACAATTGAGATAGGGAAATTTTGTTACTTACCTCCTTTGTTTCACCTCCCTTTTCTACAGCTTCTTTCTTAGGCGTGTTCTTGTCACTTTGAGGGAAGGGAGCTTGGTTGACCACCAAGACCAAAGAGTCAAATGGTTTCAAGGGGACTATGTCTCTACAACTCGAATCATCAACGACATTTTAAACCTCTACTTGAATGATTTTCGAGCAGTCTAGAACTCCAAACAATCGAGCTCATAATGCCTATTAGTCTTATGAATCCTACACCATCTAGAGAGAGTTGCCTCAGCCAAATAGACTCCACTTGATGATTTTTTTGGTTCTCTAGGTGGGTCAAGGGGTGTGGGAATGCCCCCATTGTTGGGTTAGGTATTCCATGTCTTGTTTCTCCTTTGGGGTTATCTTCTCTCGAGGCTCTATCCAAAGTTTTGTCCTCATTCATAATTTTGTCTTGAGGAGGGACCAAAATCTTGGTCATCCCTATAAAGGTTGGACTGAATGCTCCTTTGAGAGGCTTGTAGCTAGTTATTTTTATTCCTCAAATGTGTAACCTTTGTGGATAGCTTCACCACCAATTTAGCCAACTCATCAATCTATTCATTTTCTGCACCACTTTGAGTGGGAACCAAATTTTGAAGGAAAATAAGTGGCATTGTGGGTTAACTCTGTTGGGTAGTTGGGACCTCAGTTTTTTGTAGGTATGAAGGAACTTTGGGTTGTTGAGAATAATCTTGCTGATACGGGGCCTACAAATAGCTTGGAAAATACCTTTGAAAGAATCCAAGTGCTACATCTTGTCCCTAGTGATTTCACCCTTAGAGGCTTCTAAGTATTTGGATTTATATCTCAATTTTCTCTCTAAAGTCAACATTAAGGAAACTATGGCTTTGACTTCTTGATTCTCACATAATGGACCTTGTGGAATGAAAGAAGGCCCTGGCATAGACATTTAGTTTGAAACATAAGCAAGACAAATAGATGTGGTAAAAACAATTCATTAACCAAGATTAAATCAATTGAACCCCACACATGTCCTTGTTATCTTTTTTCTTATGATCTTCCAAGAAAAGCATTGGTGTTTTGGTTTAAACTACTCATAGGGTAAAGCATGTTATTCACTATCTTGGCCTTGTAAACAAGGTTCTCCTTAGGTTCATTTAGAATCAAAATCAACATTTTCATCCATCCTCAAACATCAATCAAATCCCATCTCACAAACAACTTTTGAACCATTGGAAAAATCATTCATACTAGACTTTTGGAAAATCCTTTAAATCAAATCAAAATAATCTTGTTTGACTAGGTGTGTGTAGATGAATCCTTCTCCATACACAGTTAAATTATCACCTTGTGGACAAGTTTATTCCAAGAAAACATCTAACCTATTGGAGTTTATGAGTTCATTATCAAATCCAAATCAAGTCAAAATCAAATCCAAATCAAATCAAACATCAAAAATCCAAAAGTGCTAAAGTCTAGTATTCCTCCAAGGTTCCTAAAAGTTCAACACCCATATCATTCACCCCTTTCATCTTTCATCTCATCATTGGTCCTAAATTCCTTAGAGGTCAACAAGGTCAAAACACAAGAAAAACATGGAATATAAACTTTATTCATACATCATGAGTGGTCTAAATCAACCAAACTATCAAGTCCTTACAATCCCAATTGATTATCAAAACTCACATTTATACAATCCATACATGGAATCATTATCTCTTACAAACCTCAATGATACAACAAATGTGAGTATGCCCAATCTAAATTTTGGAACACCTTTTCCTATGGTATATTTAAATCAAAGTCCAAATTTAAAAATCTATCAACCAAAAACTCAATGCATGAGTCTTCAACAAAACAACATTATCCCACAAAATCCATACATGTCAAATGTGAATATACCAAGTACAAGTTTACCAAGCATGAACATTTCAAATCCACACTTGGTAAACTTTGGGATAGATATGTTTACAAATCCTACAAATTTTTCTCAAAGTCCAAACAATATGTTAACAATTCTATGTATTGATCCAAGTCAAGGTAACACCATGCAAAATAAAAGTTACCTAAATCAAGGCAATGTGATTCACAACCACAAAATTGTTCAATTTAAACCTATAATGCCAAATATAAACATCATCCCAAATCAGAACTTTGTCCAAAATTAATTTTTCCATGATCCCATACAAACACCACAAGGATGTATTCTAAATATACTTGAATGAAAGCCAAATCAACTATATCAAGGGTGTCAAGATCAAATTTTGTGAGATAAAATTGCTTCACTTTCCAAAATAATTGACTCATTGTGTCAAGAGACATCTCCGCCCCAAAATAAATACATTCTTCCATTGGTTAAACCATGTCATCAAAGCATTGAGTTGTGTCCACAACCACATCAAGAACAATATCTCCAATGTCAAGAGGTTGGATATCAAGATCAACAACATCAACAACAAACCCAACCTCCACATCTCAAAGATCACTCACCACATCTCAAAGATCAATCACCACATCTCAAAGATCAATCACCACATCTCCAAAATCAATCACCACAAGGTAACAAACAAAAATAAACACCACTTGGGGGACCAAGCGAATTGGTCAAGCAACAGTTGGTACAAGAAAATCTCATCAAAATCCCCATTTATGAAAATTATCAAGAGCCTCAAGTTAAACCACCATGGTATAATGACAAGCACCTTTGTGATTTTCACAAAATAAAGGGAAATACAACATCAAATTTTATTCAACTCAAAAATTTCATCCAAGACCTTATTGATCAAAAAATAATAACTATTAAGGACAATGATGAAGATTCAACCACTAGTGTTAGAATTAACAATCTCCCCACTACAATTCTTGAAAAAAATGATCAATATCTATCCATCAATGAGCACCTTGAAGATGTTTCTACCTCATCCAAAGATCAACTCATTGTACATCAAGATTCACTTTTTGATCATGATAAAAAACCCCTGACAATTTCTAACAATGATCTATTTCAAGGAGTGTTAACATTATTTGATCCTATAATCAGTGATCCTTCCACCAATGATCATTTTGATAGTACCTCTACCTCATCCAGTGAGTTTGAGGACATATCTCAAGAATTCATTCCAAAGCATGATCATCTTTCACCAAAGTCTAGCAATGGTCCTTTCCAAGAAAAATTGACATCCTTCGACCTCATGGTTGTAGATATTGAAGGAATCTTCAACTCAACATTTGATCCAAGTCCACTCAAAGATCAAGAGGATATTGAGCCACTTCCCATGCCTAATGAAGATATCCTAGAACCCTTTATAATCAATCCATCCTTTGAAATTGACCCATGTCAAGAACTTGATCCAAAGCATGTCAAAAGTAATTCCAAAATTAATCAAGATCAAGAATTTGTATCTCCAAGATACTATAATAATTTAATGAACACTCTCTTATATATACAAGATGTTGGAAATGATGATCATATCCATATAGCACATATTCCTCCATCTACCCATGAGATGATTACTCATAATGGACATGTAGATGATCTACATTCAAAACAAGAGTCTCATACTCTTGATATCATTACCAAGGAACAAGAGTCTCTTACTTTTAACATTTGTACACATGATCAAGATATAGAAAAATCTAGAGACATATCAGAAATGGGTCATGAAGAAGGCTTCTATGGAAGTTGTGAATCAAAAAAATCCTATGAAGGCATATCAAAAATGAATCATGAGGAATACTTCTACATGGACAGTGAATCATGAACACCTCTTGAAGAAGCATAAAAATCTGATATTCCACAAGATCAATACAAAGATATGAATCAGGAAGTTATCCCACTTATGGAGGGTCTTATCACTTATAAACTTGGATCACTTACCTTTCTTAGGGCAAGCTATCTTATTAATGAAGAAACTATCACCTTCGAAGACCCAAAACAAAGCAAAGAAGGATTAGCACCTTGTTTTCAGGGTAAATCATATCCTATTGCAAATAAAATATTTCAACAGATGAATTATCAAGGTAGAGGATTAGGCCTACATGAACAAGGTGTCCTAGAAGAAGAAGAAGAATAAGTATTCTTCTGACAATGATTCTTCTCACAATGATGGAGATGCCTTCATTGCAGCCTTGGCTACACAGGCATCAGATGATGTCTGGCTAATTGATTCTAGAGCATCTTTCCACATGACATCTCATAGAGACTGGTTCACAAAGTATGAATAATACAATGGTGGAAAGGTGTACTTGGAAAGTGATTCAACTTTAGAGATTGTTGGCTGTGGAAGAGTCAGAATCCAATTCCCCGATGGCAGAGTGAAGGGAATCAATAATGTAATGCATATACCAAGTCTGGCTTGAAACTTACTTTTTGTAAGTATGTTGAATGATATTGGAGTACAAGTCTCATTCTCTAGAAATGGTTGCAAGATGACTAGAGGTTCAATGGTGCTGGCTAGAGGTGCTCGAATTGGTACCCTATACAAGCTGGATGCACAGGCTATTCAATGTAACAGTGTCTTTGTAAAGTCACAGAAAGCTACTCGTGGAGGTAAAGAGGGAAATATCCCTAATTATGTCAACTCTATGGAAGTAAAACTTCCAGCAGAGAAGACTATGCTCTGGCATCATAGGCTAGGCCACATAGGAGAAAAAGGTTTTAAAACCTTGAAGAACAAAAACCTGGTTGACGGGCTTGAAGATTGTAACCTTGATTTTGAATTCTGTGAGCATTGTATATATGGAAAACAGCAGTGTGTTTCATTTTATTCCAGTCCTCATAAATCTTTTGGTTTGCTAGATTATATCCATTCATATGTATTTGGTCCAGTGGATGTTCCTTCTTTGTCTAAATCAAGATACTATGTGTCGTTCATTGATGATTATTCAAGAAAAGCATTTGTTTATTTTTTGAAAAGTAAATCAGAAGTGTTCAGTCGATTTAAGGAATTTAAGAGCCTTGTAGAAAATTAGACTGGTAGGAAAATAAAATGCTTAAGGACTGATAATGGCGGTGAATTTTGTTCTGATGAATTCGACAGGTATTGCAAATACCATGGTATTAAAAGACATAAGACTACACCTTATACTCCACAACAGAATGGAGTTGCAGAAAGGTTCAATAGGACAGTGATGGAGAGAGTACGAAGTATGCTCAGTAGTCCTAGCTTGGAGGAGAAGTTCTGGGCTAAGACTATATCTACTGCATGTTACCTAATTAATCATTCTCCAAATTCTTCTCTTGTTGAGAAAACATCTTTGGAAGCGTGGTCTGGTAAGAAGCCCTCTCTTAGACATATTCATGTTTTTGGCTGTGAGGCATATGCTTATGTGTCATATGAGAAGAGATCTAAATTGGAGAACAAAGCTGTCAAATGTATTTTTATTGGCTATAGTGCTGGCATAAAAGGATACAAGCTTTGGAATCCTGATATAGAAAAGGTTGTATACAACAAAAGCATAATCTTTCATGAGCTAAAATGTTCTAATTTGGATATGCAGTCAGAGACAAAGTCAGAAAACAATAAGGATGTAGCTTTAATTCCTCCTACACCAGAGAAAGATGAATTGAGAATTCAAAATGTACCTGAAACTGAGGAGAGCTCAAGCATTTCTGAAAGTTCTGAAGAAGAAGAACCTCAGCCTTAGCCTCAGCAAGTGAGGAGGTCAACTCATGAAAGAAAACAACCAGATAGGTATGGATTCTCTTTGATAGATTCTACTTGTGCCTATGCTTTAATTTCTAGCACTAATGAGCCTAGGACTGTAAAGGAGGCATTTAAAATGTCTGATTCAGACTCTTGGTTGGAAGCCATGAATGAGGAAATGGAATTATTAGAAAAGAATGAAACCTGGAGTTTGGTGCCCTTGCCTAATGGCAGAAAAGCTGTTGGCTGCAAATGGGTATTCAAAAAGAAGATTGATCTGGATGGCAATGTGGAAAAATATAAGGCGAGGTTGGTTGCAAAGGGTTATTCCCAGGTAGAGGGAATTGATTATGGGGAAATATTTTCTCCTGTAGCTAAGCTGACATCTATCAGATTTCTTTTGTCACTTGCAGCAGCGTATGACTTAGAGCTCGAACAGATGGATGTGAAGACAACATTTCTTCATGGTGATCTTGAAGAAGAAATCTATATGTCCCAGCCTGAGCACTTTGTTGAAAAAGGTAAAGAGAAACTAGTTTGCAAATTAAAAAGGTCTTTGTATGGGTTAAAGCAGTCACCTAGAATGTGGTACCAGAAGTTTGATACTTTTTTATTGTCTTTGGGGTTTGTAAGATCAAAATTTGATCATTGTGTTTATTACAAAGCTTAAAGTGATCAAGTTCTTATTATTGCTCTCTATGTTGATGATATGTTGTTCATAGGCAATAGTAAGCTAATGATTTCTGATCTTAAGTCTCAGTTGTCTGCTAAGTTCGAAATGAAAGATCTTGGTGCAACAAGGTATATTCTGGGGATGGAGATAACCAGGGATAGGAATAGTAGAAAGCTTTGGCTCAGTCAAAGTAAGTATATCAAGACTATTCTAGAGAGATTTTGCATGAATGATTGCAAGCAATTAGTTGTTCTAGTCTTACAAGGAATGAAGCTATCTTTTGAAGACTATCCAAAATCTCCTACTAAGATGGAGGACATAACCAGTGTACCTTATGCTAGTGTAGTAGGAAGTCTTATGTATGCATTGGTTTGTACAAGGCCAGACATTGCCCAAGCAATGGGAGTTCTTAGTCAGTTTATGGCTAATCCTTGAAGAATACTTTGGGATGCTGTGAAGAGAGTGTTTAGATATTTGAAGGGTACTTCAGATTTTGCTTTGTGTTACCATGGGAACTTAGTTGAATCATAGAGGACTCTCAGCATTCATGGATATGTAGATTCTGATTGGGCAGGGGACATTGATAGCAGGAGCTCCACCAATGGATACATTTTCATGTTGAATGGTGGTACAATGAGTTGGATGAGTAAGCGATAGGTTGTAGTTGCTTTGTCCACTACAGAGGCTGAATACATGGCAGCTACTCATGCTTGTAAAGAAGCAGTTTGGTTAAAACATTTGTGTTCTAACATTGGTTTTGATGCAAGGCAAATAACTATTTTTTGTGACAATCAAAGTACAATTTTTCTGGCAAAGAATCCTACTTTCCATGCCAGGATGAAACATATAGATGTACACTACCACTTTGTACGAGATATGGTGGAGGATGGAAAGGTCAGTTTGGAAAAATTTGATACTCTGGAGAATGTTGCAAATGCATTGACGAAGCCAGTGAGCACAGACAAGTTCAGGTGGTGTGCCAGTTCGATGGGCCTCAAGGCCCATGATTTTTAGTAAGTTTTGTTGTGCTCTAGAGGTGCCTGTGTGATCTTCGTCAAGTGGGAGATTGTTGGATATTTATGTCTCAATCGTCACAGGATGTAACCTCTACTAGGGCAAAGTTGGTGTGACATCCATGAAGTCTGGCCAACTAGAAGTTTTGAATCTTGTTGAACAGATCAGGTTGCTGTGACCTTGCAAGAGTCTTGTCGAATGCTTTTACTTTGGAACCTATTGTTGTGACAAGAAGCAGTCATTGTGACATCTTACCGTGTGTAGATCTCTAGCCAACAGGCCATTCAATCGCATATCGGGATAACCTACGATGGCTCGGTGAGAAGTCTTAATGAGATATTAAAGTCTTGCTGATAGTATGTTACATGTTGTGGTCTTCGGTGTATCTTATATTATATTGGTAAGAAGTCTTACCGATGTGCAAATGTCTCACTAATGGGAACACATATGGAGTCTTCACGGAGTCTTCACGGTAACATAAAGATCTCGATGTAAACTCTTAACAAATAGAAAGAGGTCTTGTTGACTACTATTTGGCATTCAGTATGACTAGAGGATCTCGGAGTAAAGTCTCAGTGAAGGACAATAGTCTTGGTGACTGCTGATGGCTTCGGTATAAAATAAGATATCTCAGTGTAGCCTCTTGGCAAGCAGTAAGTCTTGCCGATAGGAATGTTGAGCTCGTTGTGACTTTGAATATCAGTATGTGGTCTCACCGAAGAGCAATAGTCTTGTTGAATGGAGAACTCATGACTATGTGACTTTGAGGCTTCGGTATGATGTCTCAGCGAAAGCGATATGTCTTGGCGACATGGCGAAAGTTGAGTGATAGCTCTCTGGACTCGATGTAACATCTTGGTGATAGGATGGAGTCTTGGCGATATCGAGTGTTTACTGTATTGGCATCGGGGAGACACGTTCAATGTCTCACCGATATGACAACACAGCTTGAAGTCATTTGATTGAGTGAGACTTTCCTATGTGGCGTCTCATGGACCAATAGGAGAAGTCAAATCCGAATAGTTGGAAGATAGTTCGTTGTGACAATTTCTGTGAGGAAGTTCAACAGACAGGGAATGCCATGAATATAGTTTGTAGTTGCAAATGCTCGATGGTTAGATGGTTGGTTTGATCAACAGGTGTGTGAGTAGTTCGAATTGTATCAGAGTGAATTCTATTCTGTGAAGACTATAACGTGAAGGTTCCTGTCCAAGATTGAACATAGTGAAAGTTGTTGTAATATAACATCTGAAAGATAAGTCAGAACTCTTGTATGTAATCCTTATTACTGTAATACAAAGTGACTTCTCTTGGTGTGGTGGGTTTTTCTCCTGTAAGGGTTTTCCCACATATATCTGGTGTTCATCTGTGTTTTTCTAATTCTCTATTTCTGATATTTATTTCAAGGTGCATCTTAATTGAACTGTAATTGAAAAAGTAAAAGTATATATGCATTCTTCCCTGAGTCTTTGACGTTAGGAGAGTTGTTTTCACATCTAATTTTCTTTACAATCCCATCCATAATAACTCCATTCATCCACGAGCCATTTATCCAATCCATTTTCATCCATCTACATCCATAGTCCAAATTATCTTGATCTTGGAAAAAGTTTGGTGCACACTTTACACTTTCTTATGGTAAAAAATCTTGACATGAGTCATTTTCACTTATCCTATCCTACTAGATAAGCCATGAATCACTATCCAAATGACCATCCTCTTTCCGAACCTATTATCTTATCACAGGATAATCCTTGGCATCCTTTATGTGCTTACCATATCCATCCATCCATACATCTATCCCAGCATCCACCCATGGCATTCCATACATTGCTAGACACTAGGGGAAAATATTTACATATTGCTTCGAGAATCAATCTTGATCTATATCTTCCAGCTTATGTGATCTGAACATTGGAAAACATGGCATCACCTTGGTCAAAGTATTTGTGAGCCAAAATCCAAATCAATAGCCCATGGCACATTTTGACGAGAAGATGTTCCTTATCGAGATTTATCTTTCATCGAACATCAATCCAAACAATAAATATCAATTGCATCTAACGTGTGCTTCAACATCACATCAAATCATCCAAAACCAACTTTTGTTCCAAACCAAGCTTCATCAATCCTGATCAATCAAATCCAATCAATCCATCATCTTAGGATATCATTCCCAATCCTTGTGTTTCTTAACACTATCCTTGCATTGTTGTGTATCCTCAACAATGTTATCATCATCAATCCCTCATCATCTTTGGATATCCATCCTAATACTCGTGTTGCTTAATACTATCCTTGCATTGTTGTGTATCCTCAACAATGTTATCATCATCAATCCATCAATCTAATCAATCAACCTTAGCTTTTTTTTCAACAAAATCCCAAAACAAAGCACTGATATCATCACACATATCCATATCCAAATTGTCAAAATCATGCAAAAAACTAAAACATCCAAAACATATCAAAATCCCAAAATAGGTTAAAAAGTCAAAAAAACGTCAAAAACATGCTATATGAACTAAGTCATCTTTGAGCTTAAACATAGTCAAGGCTAATCCTTGATCAGCCCCCAAGACACAAAAACACAAAAACATTTAGATAACCTGAAAAATCCAAAAAAAAGCCTCATAACATTTCAAAAAAATCCAAATATTTGAAAAAAACCCATCCATCCCATTTCTCTTTCACCCACAATAATCTCATCCATAATAAATAAATCGTCACTCACCCTTTGGCAATACAAATAGAAAAAAACCACAACAATTAGAAAAATCAAACTTCAAACACAAAATCAAAATCGAAACAACAAACTTTTAAATGCAAAATCAAACTCTTGATCATTCCCAAACATGTCAATCAACCTTATATCAATAGCCTTTCAAACAACCTATCAACTTTCCACCATCCACTAACATGTCCTAGGATGCATCCTTCCTACAATGCGCATTATCTTTGGAAAATTCACTTTGGATCCTTATCCTCAAAACAAATCCCTTTGGCTAGAGGTATGAAGAACATTGACTTGTTTGTTTACTTGATCTTTCCTTTTGATTTATCTTATTGCGCTCATTCTAATGACCTCTCGATGATGTTTAAAAAAAATGATTTAGAGAGAAAGGAATGGGGCATTTATCATTAGCTTTTATCTATTATGCTGGTTGGATATTCTTGTAATATAACCTTGGTCATGTGTGCTTTGTTTAGTTTGTAGGAAGGGTGTTTTAGGTGTCTTGTTGACCACATAGGAAAGATTTCTTTTCTATGTTTGGTCCAAGATGTTTAAAATATATGAACTACATTCTGAATAAGATTTTGTATGCCAGGTGAACATGAATACTCCTATCTGATCGTCGAGTCAAATTCCATCACACTAGGTACAATGCCATCTTGGTTCTTTATACCTTGATGCATCGTACCTATGTGTGTTATCAAACATATGGTAAGTAAGCCCTTTTAAAATCCCAATTCTTGATAAGCAATCCATCATCATCAAATCATTCATCCTCATCTCTAATAATGTCTCATCAGATCATGGACTTGTTGGATCCTCTTTTCACACTAACATAATATCATGTCCATCATGCATCCACAAACCATTAGCATACATACATCTCACAATCATAGCATATCACATCATCCATCTCACATGCATTACAACATAATTTAAGTTGTTTAGGATAATATAGATTTGTTATTCTCAGCATCTTAAAACCATCTCATTTGCATCATCATCATAACCATTCATATGTCCATCTTGAACCTCTTTGTCACGATATCGACCCTCAAATCAAACTTTTCGCTCGATTTCTCGAGGGGGCAGTGTACCAATATACTTCTTTTCACTGGGGCATCCAAAAAAAGTAGATTTTTTTTTAATTTTGATCTCGACAAGTTTATTCTTTGAACCAGCACAACAAGTACATTACTTCAAACAGGGGCAAAATGTAGACACAAATTATACTGATTGATCCTGTGCACCTGATCCTGATTTACTAACACCAGTTCGTCCTAAATCATCCCCTTTACTAAACATTTAATCGAATAGTCTTTATTCGATTAAATTCATCATATTTCATCTTTTAATTAAATAAATCAATTTTATCTTATTAAATCATTATCTTCTATTAATTAAATAAATCATTTTATTTGATTAATTCTAATGTTCCTCTTTTAATTAAATAAATCACTTTATTTGATTAATTCTAATGTTCCTCTTTTAATTAAATAAATCACTTTATTTGATTAAATCATATTTCATCTCCTTTAAATTAAATAAACTAACATTTATCTTGTTTAAGTTTAACATCATCCCCTTTAATTAAATAAATCAAACTTTATTTAATTAAGTCTCATATTCATTATTCTAGTCATTTTGATTTAAATAAATCCAAAAATCTAAGTCAAAATGTCAAATCATCTAAATCTTACTCTAAATTAATCAAATCATGATTAATCCTAACTCTAATCCATCAAATCCTCTAGATTTTGCAACTTGCACAAGTAAATCAATTTTATTGATTTATAAATTCCTCTATTTCATTCAAAAAGGGCATCAAGTTGGAATTTTCTTCAAATTTGAAAATTCCCTCCCAAAAGGACTTGTCCATCCAATAAGGCATTAAAGGCCTCTTACATGTCATTTTTCCTTGAGCCAAGTGGCATTAACTCTCCTTTCTTCTCCCTCTAACATGTCAATTCTCCAATTTTAAATATCCACCTAATGGCATTTATGGGCACATTCATCAAAATGTGCTCCACTCCTCTCCACTAACATGTTGATAAGTGGCACAATGCCATTGGGTCAAGTTTAGTCCCACATTCATCAAATTTTGCATTCCTTCATCCTTCTCCATTATAAATAGAGGCCTTCTCTATTTGTTTGATCATCCACAATCCATGTAAAATCACTATGCTCATTTGAATCCACCATTATCATCAATATCATCCATATTGCTTCAAATTTTTCATATATTTTCATCAATCATAACAAGGTTATCAACATTTTGAATCAAGGAGCACACAATCATCATCATCATCATCATCATCAAAGCTTTGCAAGGAATTGGGAAAGGGCTTCTTTCCACATCAAAGAAACACCAATTACCCCATGGGATGTTGGTTTGAATGTTTTGAATAAGTTTTCTTAGCTTTCAATAGATTTCTTTTGATATTCTATCTTGGTTTCTTGTTCATTGCATTTAAATGAATTGCATGGGGAATGATTGTTTTAGACTTGTTTATTGACTAACATTGGATTGTTTGATCATGTTTGAGCATGTATAGATCAACAATTCATAGTCCTCTATAAATCATTTGGATGAAACTTGGATCAAAATCCTTTTGGATTCTTCAGCATGTCATAGTAGTCATTGAAGGATAAGGGAGATGGATTGTTTCCCAACCAAGCCAATGGTAGAGTTGCGGGCGGTAATGGCTATGTTGCAGCAACTTGTGGATGGGGTGTAGTAGCTGTAACAACACCTTGGATGTGGGAAGTGAATGGGGAAAATGTTGGTTGGAGTGAAGGAGAAGATGGAGATGGAGGGATGAATGGAGATGGAGGAGATGGAGGTTGAGTGGGTGGAGTTGATGTTGATGCTTCCCCTTTCTTGGCTCTCCTAGCCCTACTTGGGGTCTTTAGCTCTTGGAATTCTATGTTATCTAGTGTGGATCTAAGTACCCTATGAAATCTTTGAGGGGAGAAGGACCAAATTTGATCTAGCTTATCCTTTCCCTCATTCTAGCAACAGTTCTATTGATGGGTGTTTTTGCATTTCTCAACACAGACAACACACAAGTGTGATGCCTTTCTTGAAAGGTGAAAATCTACAACTTAGTTTCAGACAATCACCCCAAGGTCTCTCGGGTGTCATGTCACGACTTGCAAAAATAGCTCAGTTGTTGTGATTTTTTGGTAATCACAAGGGGCCTTTATGGTTCACTAAGCTTGGAGTTTTATTTGGTCTACAAATTGAGTTTCTAAGTGCTGAAAATGATGAACAGTAACAAGAAATTTCAGAACAATAAGTTGAAACTCTTTTTTGTCATCATATTTGGCTTTACAATGATGCTGGAAACTTTTTTTCTAACTTCATATTTTAAAACAAACAAAAAAAGGGAAAGTGTCATTTTCCTAAGTCTACAACTAAGATGAATAGTAACAATGGAGGATGCTAAAGTGGAAAAACTTCCAAAACTAAGTTTTACTTAACCAGGGATAGCCAACAGCCTCATAAAACTAGTGCAATCTTCTAAGGTTTACTTGTGATTTTCAGACTGCAACATGAACACTAAAATTATGCACATTCACAGTTGAAGTTAAGTGTTGTAAATAAACAAGCTCAGAATAACTTTACATAGTAATTTTTCATCAATAAACTACCAAAAGTATGAGTTGGAAATGCATCAAACACTATAGTATACATCCACCATTAAAGCATAACATGAACTACTAACTGAAAATGAACTTGAACTTGAAAGGACAGTGCTAAAATAAACTATTGGAGATAAAATCATGCACACACCAAGAGAAACACACAAGAAACCATTAACTTAATGATTTTATCATACATTTTGTAGTGGCATGTCTTTACACAACAAATCATCTCTCCTTGAAAATGAGAGGATGCCCCTATTTATAGTTTTCCAAAAGAAGAATGAAAGGTCTAGATTCATTTATAATGAGTGGCTCAGATTCATTCTAGTATAGGTTTTCACCTACCCCCAATATTTTACAATATAAAAATAGACTCTTTTGTCTTATCCCTATTTAGTCCTCTAGTCTATTTTATCCTATAGCTACTTTTAGCTTTTTTAGCCATTTTAGCAAATACTCATCATCTATAATAGGTTTTATAGCCTCCTTTTGTGTTGTTGCATACTCCATGAACTTACCAAGCATAACCAATAGCTTCTTTTTTTTGGATTGATCAGATTTAGAGATTTGGAAGGCTACTCTTTTAAATCTTTATGTTATTTTGTCTTGATGTTTGGTGCACTTTAGTGTAGCTTTTATTATCTTCTCTAATTCGATGAAGGATCTTTCAACGAAATCCATAAAATCTAGTGACAACGTGTCACCAACACCTTGTTCCATTTTCTTGTGGAATTCTCACTTGATAGCCTCTAGATCCAACTCCAGGGCGGGCATCTCATAACTAGTCATCATCTTTAAATAATCAGCACTATCCACCCAGTGTTCCACAATACATTCATGATTAGCTTCTAACTCTCGCAAGGCCCTATCCATAATTTATTTTCTATATTCAAAATTTAGCTTCCAAGCCTCAACTAGCCAATGATCCTCCTTAGACAATGCTAGCTCCTTTTCCTAGGTTTCTTGGGAGAGCTTGAGGATGCTCTCCAGCTTAAGATAGGTTATCCTACATAGCTCAGGGAACTCCTTGCAGATGCCAAATATGTCTCCCACTTCCTTCTGCAAAACTCAAAATTCATTGTGCATTCTAGCTACACAACGGATGCCTTTATTACCATTATGAATCACCCTGTTGAACCAATCTAAGGTAGACTTCATCTAGTTCGTCATTCTTTCCATTTTATTTACCTCCTCTTTCAAGAGCAAGGTAGGTGTAGGAAATTCTATTGAGGATTCCTCTCCTAATAAGGTCCACTATTGTATGAAGGCGGCTAGCTTTGCCACCTGTGTTTTTAATTTCTCCTTTGTAGATTTATCTTTATTCATTTTTTGGAGGATAGTGGACACTGGCCCTTGGAATTCATCTATTTTATGGGCTCAGGTCACAAGACCTAGATTGATGGTGGATATTTGATAATCCCTGTCCTTGATGGTATCCATATCTTTACCAACCACGGGTGTAGCTACTTACAATGTCTTGGACACAAAAGCATCAGTTGTGATATGAGATTTGATCTTTGGCTTCTTCTCCTTTTGGGTCTTCACCTATTCTCTAGCTAGTATGGCTTCCAATCAATCCTTTGGATTAGTAACTACATGATTCTTTCTTTTCAATTGTTGCTCAAGCCACAAGGGGTCTTTCATTTGATTTTTTGGGGATTCATGATCCCTCACCTCTTCTTGTTCCTTCGAAGGATTATTCTCTTCATACTTAGGATCCTCTTCATCATTTCTTTCTTCCTCATCTGGATCCTCTTCTTGCATATCCTTTCCTTTGTCAGGCTCAAGTGTTTCTACATCCTCAATTTTATCTTCATGTGTTTCCTTCTTACCCTCTTCATGCTCAATTTCAATACCCTTCTCGAGCTTAGAACTTCTTTCTTTTGCATTCTTCTCTTCTTTTATATCTTTCTCTCCCTCTTGGTGTGCTTCTTCATGTTACGGATCCTCTCCTTGGCTAGTTCTTGGGATTTTATCAATTATCTCCACATTAGTATCCATGTCAGTTTTCCCTTCCTCGAAGCGATTCTCCTTGGGGTTTTCTTCCTCATCCTTGTACTCTTGGGGTTGTTCCCCCTTAGGCTCTTGATCAAATGTTTCAACTTCATAGTACTCATCAAGCTTGTCTACATCTTCCTCCTCAAGCATTTCTTCCCCTTCTTCATTAGAGGCTATTTTGTCTATATTTACCCTCATCCTGATTAGAACCTTTCAACTCCTCAGTGATGTCTTTTGTCGCTTCCTTGGGCTACTCCATGCTTTGCCTCTCTATTTCTTCAGATATTTGCATCATCACCTCCATCTTTGGTGGCTCAATGGGAGGTGGAGGAAGAGGCAACACAACAATGAGTTTGGCCATTAATGCTTGGACTTGGGGGTTGAGGATTACCCCAGAAAGCTAAGTTTGAACAATCTACATGTAAGTGGTAAAGGTATGTGGTAGAGTGAGATGTGTCATGGTAGTTGTTGGCAGGGACGATGAAAAAGTAGAAAGGGTAGTTATTGGAGGCAGCAGCCAAGAGGACAATAGAAAGGAAGTAGTGGAGGAGGAAGAAACTAGTACCACCATAGGAGTAGACAGGGAGGCAGAGGTTAGATGGATAGAGATGTCCACAATAGATGGAGATGAGACGGGCAATGATTTAGGAGCAAAAGGAGATGGTATGGTGGCAATGGTGACAGTGGTCGATGGGAGTGTAGAGGTGGTAGGTGGCGGTGAGGGAGGTCGCTCAACCTCTTCTTCCTCTCCTCATGGGGGTTCTTCCGCTTGGATGGTTGGCATCTCAAGAATAAAAGTTTCCATTCTTTTTGCCTTCTTTAACAACTGCCCCTCCATTGATTTCCTTGTGTACACCTTCAATTTGGGTTTCTATTTAGTTGCATCCTTTCTCTTCTTAGATCTTGTGATGGGTGGAGACTTGGGAGCCTCACTTGATGAGCCCATAGCAGTGCCACTATCTGTTTCACTTTCAAACTCATCTTTAAGCTCTTTGTATGTTAGTTTTGTGCCCTGCTCTTGCAACTGAGCTATTTTATCATCTATACATTCCTTAGTTCTTTGTTCTATAGGGAAGGTGATGGTATCTAATTCATTAACCTCCTCCTCAACCCATTCAATGATTGGAAGTAGCACATTTACCAAAGTATTGTATTTTTATCCAAAATATTATCATCCTCGACAATTTGATCAGGAACCGGGAACAAGTTGATGGACTTCAAAAATTGAGTAGTCATCCTCATGTAGTGCCACCTCCAGACTTCACTTTCATCATCACAATTCACCCAAAAATATTCAATATGTGGTCGGTGGGTGTATTGTCTTCCAACTTGCTTCTTTAGCTTTTCGTGGGGATCCACAACTCCCCTATCTATATGTAATTCAAAATTATATTCCATTAACTCCTTTTCAAAATTCTTGGCCCATGGGGTAGTAGGGAAAGAGTACATTCCTTTTCCAAACATGAGGGGATATGGGACCCCGGCATAGTGCTTATTTCTCAATAGGGTGTGGGCAATCTGTAGCTACCAAGTAAGCTCCAGCAAGATGATTCTATCATTTGGATACTGGGGCAGCCAGTAAGGTCTTCTCGACAATCCCTCTACTCTGATGTATGTAAATTTGTGGAATTGAATGAACAAATATCCAAACCCTTTCATAAATACCTTGGTGTTGTGTGACACTCTTTGATGGTAATCTCCCCCTAGGGTCTGGATAATATGCTCGTTAAGGGCATCATTTACTCTCCTGTAATCTTTCTTGAAATTTCTATATTGAAGTTGGGGGTAGAAGTCATATACCTTAAGATGCACCTTCTTGGTTCCTAGTATCCCAGCACAATCCAATCCTTTATATCAAAACTTAGTTGCTAGGATGTGGACTAGATATGAGGTCATATAGAATTGTGAAGTCTTCTTAACGGCCATAAACTAACTATGCAAGTTCTCACTTATCATCTTTTCCCACTGGAATTTGGTGGTGCTGCGAAGAATTTCCTCCACAAAGTAGAACATCCACTTCTCAAAGAATGTGGCAGTGGGAAGGACCATCACTCTACTCAAGAGTGTGACTAGATAATTGGACTCTTCTACAAAGTCACTCCTATATAATGTATCAGGCACCTTGTTGGCACTGCCCCTCTTATCCTTAAGCCATGATTGATTTATTTTTATTTTGCATCCAAGAGGATCTTGTTGCCAAATTTTTAAAGTGAACCTCTTTTCAACCTCCTCCATTTCATCAAAGGTTGTGATTCCAAATGTCCTACCGATAGATTGGGTGGATAGGTCTACTAGTACTCTCCCATCCTTGGCAACTATTCTATTTTTCTTAGAGTGATAACACTCTTGGAAAGCCATTAATAGTTCTTGAGCAATCAGGGTGGGTGGAAAGTAAATTTCCTTTGCAAGGCTACTTTTCTTGATCCTCAAGACCTATTTTGTTGTGGGTTTGATCATCACCCTTTGTTTGAATTCATCGATGTGTATGTGTTTGAGGTTTGTGTTAGAGACCTTGTCCTAGTTGGACATGATCTTGGAGGTACACTCGACCCCATGGAATTGGTATTTCAACTATGATTTTTCCTCTTTCCCTCTAAGGGTCCTTGCTGGTCATTTTTCCTTGTCAACCTTCTCCACTAGTTTCTTCGATGGTCCCTTAGTAGGTTCCATAAATCCTACACACAAAAGGCGTAGTAAGTGCATTGACTAATCAAGAGGGAAAATGTTAATCAAATCATGCAAATTCACTATTAATTGCATCCAAATGCTTTTAGAAGATCATAACATTCATCATCGTTTACCATTTGAAGCTCATTTGGGCCATTTACTGAAATGTGGTTCTAGAGGTGTGAGTTTCCCCCATGTTGAGCCATGGGAGTGAATGTCGTAAGGAATGTCATAGGGAAGGGGGAAATCCACAGACATAATTTCGATGGTTAATTCCCACATGACTTGGTCTTTCAGTAAATTTAGGGAAAAGTATGTGTGAATTGGAAATGAAATATTTTGGAGTCAATCCTCTTCATTCAATCAATCTTTAATGCTCTTGTGGGTGTCAAGGAGGTGGAAGAAATCACCCAGAAAAATATTGAGGTTCACTGTTAAAGAGTGGCTTTTGACAAATGACCCTTCACAAGGGGTGGCCCACATGAGTAGACCTACCTGAGCACCTAGGCTTAATATTTTCACTAATCGCATTCGAAGGGCATGCTCACAGCAAACGAGAGTGTGAGACCTGCATGGTGGAAAGGATCATGCATTTGGCTGTAGAGTGATGATCATTTGAAGAACATCCTTTTGATAATGGTGGACCACATGACCTGGCCTACAATGATATTAGGACTTACAATTTTTGCTTGGTTCTTTGGATGCATCCCTGGGAAATTCATTGAAGTTTGTGTTTAATGGTTAAGCTTAGGTGCTTAGGAATGACCACATGCGGAACTCTCAAGGCGGGATTCCAGATTTTCTCTACCTAAGGATTAAGCCATTTTACGGAATGTGGAAGTTTAGTATGTAGAACCCACAAGGTGGAGTGACATTAGCCATTTTCCCTTAGATAGCAGTCGGGTCGTGACTTCCCTCCACCGATGGTGATCTGCAGAGGCCAACCCACATTAAGGCTTTGGACTTAATATTTTTAATGCTTGGCTCAAAGTTTTGTTTTGGGGAAAATGCATACAAGATTCATACAGCGGAGGAACGTGAGAGTTTTGTCATAGCATAGCGGCTTTGTAAAGATATCTTTCTAATAAAGGCAACCCACATGAGTGGGTCTGCAATGGCATCAGGACTTGTGAACTTGCCTTAGATGCATCCTAGGAATCTGTTTGAAGTTTTAGTTTATACCAATGGTGATTAGGCTTGGGAACTCATAAGTGCAATGTGCAGGGTTCACAATCTGGGGCAGTGGATTGGTTTTACCGTCAAGAACAACACTGAGAGGATGAAGTTCCGCTCGAGGCAACCCATATGAGAAGACCAATGGTGGGTTCAAAAACTTAGACTTGAATTTGTGGCTCTTGGCAGTGACCTACATGGAGCTCACATAGAGGAGAGATGGGAAGGTTTTTTCATTATGGGATGGCAACGGGGTGGGAGCAGCTCACATGCAAGATTCTGCATGACATACTCCGCAAGGCACCATTGACTTAGCCATATTTGTTCCAATACTTTATGAGAATCAATAGGGACGGAGTCCACGGGGTGGATGGATGTTTAATCATAGCCGTTAGGAAATGGCCATGGAGAGACTGCCTCCCAATGATGGCTCCCTGTAGGGGTGAACCCGTAATGATTTCAAGACTTAATGATTTCATGGTTTTGTTCAAGCTAGAAAAAAGGGGAAGGCAGGGTTCACATGGCAGACAACCGTGTGGGCTTATCCATTAGTCACAACAATGGTAGAATGGGGTTATGCATGAAGGTGAGTGCAGGATTTTCAACCTACTCCAAGAGTTATCTCCAATTTTAACAATGTTTGAATGTGGGGCCGAGGGTTATAAAAGTTTTGATTGGTCTCGCAAACCTAAACAACACCTCTAGGGGTGATTGTTAGTTTCAACCCTATGTTATGCACCATGAAAGTGGCACCATTTACACAAATTAGGGTTTGGTTTACACTGGTGTGGCATTTAACAATTCATTCAATCTAAAACCATAGCTATTTTATTACAAATCAATAGTCAAAGTGGAAATTGAGTGCTTAACTTGTGAACTAGGGGGGAAATGGTTGCAGCTTAATCACTTAATGCTTCTTCCACACCCACGAATGTCTCCTCTTTTATCTTCAAATTTGGAAATTTCAAGTGAAAACGATAGCTGGGAGGCAACATATATATAGGAAACCTACCATTAATGCCCTCATTAAATGCAAGTATAGCAGGGTTAGGGTTGGTGGATTTGTGGAAACTCATGCCATAGTGGACATTTGGGAAGGACCCGGGTAGCTAAGACGAGCGTGGAATCCGCCATGTGGGTGGACGTGTCATGAAGGACATAGACAATGACAAACTAGGGATGGTGACCCGCCTCAGAAGATCTAGAGTAGCAGACCCGTAGGAGGCAAAGGATGGGCCACCACCGCAAGAAAATGACCTACAAGACAACTTTCGTAGAGGCCAAAAACTTGGTGGAACTTAGATAGGTGATTCTAGGTCAAGGTATATTTGGAAATTTCAAGGCAATTGACCTAATCGGGCTGAAAATTAGGGGCACACAAAATGAGGCAAAAGCAAATCAACCCAACAAAAGAAAAAAGGAAAAAAGGGGGTTCCTGGTCTGAATGGGGTATGTGTGCTATAGGAACAACATATATGACCCAACCAGAGGGATATATTGTACTTGGTAAAGAATAAAATATGTGCAAACTTGTTAAGTCCCTAGATGGTCTCAAATAGGCTCCTAGAGCTTGGTACATTAAAATTGATGACCATTTGCTACAACATTGTTTCCATTGGCATCCATGTGATCCAAATATCTACCTCAAGGATTAAGGGGGGGATTATGATAATAAATGTATATTTTGATGACCTAGTTATCACAGGAAGCTTAGAAGCAATGGTTGAGACAACTAAGACTGATCTCAAGAAGGAATTTGATATGATAGATCTCGAGCTATTGCACTATTGTCTAGGCTTAGAATTATGGAAAAATAATCACCATATCTTTGTATCTCAAAGAAAATATGCTAAGACATTGCTTGAGAATTCCATATTGATGGATTCCAAACCCATGTCTACACTTATGGAATTAGGATTGCAGCTATCTATTTTTGATCCATCTCCTCAAGTAAATGTAACTCTCTATCAAAAATGATTGGAGGTTTGATTTATTTAACTTACACTAGACCAAATATTAGTTTTTATATTAATTATCAATCAATATTCATGCAAGAACCAAAAATGTGTCATTGGAAACCAACAAAATAGGTACTAAGGTATATCCATAGTATAATGAATCATGGTTTGGAATATAAAAAAGAAAGATCAATTCTTCTTGATAGGATACATAGATGCAAGCTCTTTTGATGATAGAAAATCCACATCTAGATTTTTTTATTCTTAGGTTTAGGTCCTATTTCTTGGTGAAGTAAGAAACAAGCCACAGTTACTTGTTCCTCAACAGAAACATAGTATCATGAAACAAGTGTAGTAGTTTGTGAAGAAATTTGGATACATTGCATATTAGAAGGATTGGCAGTACCTAAAAATCAACCCACAATCATCTACTATGACAATCAAAGTGTTCTCAAGCTTTTTCATGATCCATTGTTTCATGTACAGACCAAGCATATTGAAGTTGACTATAAATTCATATGAGAACATGTTCAATAAAATAATATTCAGCTTTAATTCTTCTCTATTCAAGAATAACATGTTAACATCCTTACCAAGCCTCTTGCATGTGTGAAGTTTGAAACTTTTTAGGAATCTCTTATTAGTATTTTTAAGAAATGATGTAATAAGGGGGGATGTTGGATATTCCATCATTCGAGTCTTATTTTTTTTAGTTTGTTATTGTTTTTTTATTTTTTAATAGTTTATTTTCAGTATGTGGTATTCACGTAAGGTTATTCAATAAAAAAATTTAAGATATTTGAGTATTTATACCCATCATCTAAAACAAAAAGAATAATCAAACTTATCTTGTAAAATGTTAATACATCATTAGCATGAGAGATCTTTCTTTATGGGTGGATTTATATCCTTATTTTCTCTCTCCTATTAGGGGGACAACTATTGTACTTTTTTTCGGTGACTTAGAGGTATCCCCATACCATGTGTTTAGATCGCATAAGCCTTGTGACTTAGCCCAGCGAGCTCAACCACCCTTACCTTGGTCTTAATTTTTTTCCAGGTTTTGGGGGAGGAGGAGGTGAGCTGAGGTGAGACTAGTCCTTTGGGGTCTAATACCACACCCAATACAACCCTAACCAATTTCATCTAGTGGAGAGAATCAATCCTAGGACCTACATGGGATGAACCCAAAGCCCTCAACCAACTATGCCACCCGTTCGGGTAAACTATTATACTTGTGTGATAGAAGTGGTCCTTGGGGGTTCACATTTAGTCATCCTATCCTTCTTTCACTAGTGCATTCATTTCATTTTCTCTATTTTGGAGAGGAGTTTTTCCCATGTTTTTTTCTCCTTTTCTTTGGTTATGATATATTTCATTTTTTTGTACATGGGTACCTCATCAGGCCTTACAACCGAGACCCATCCATACATCCATAATTGCATTCTTCATCATGATTTTTTTAGCTTCTCCCTAAGTTGATCTTAAGGGGGGGTATTAGAGTAATTAAGACATCACTTGATAATTAATTTATTATTAGCTCCCTTATTACTTTATTCACTTAAACTAAACTTAGGAGTGATTTCTTATTATTAGATTGGACTAAATATAGGTCGAGTTGTCTCATTGCTTGAGATTAAGACATTTGTCACAATATAATTAAATCCTCATATAGAGTTTTCTTTTTATACTTTTATAAGCATTCACCTTCATTGTAATCATTCATTCCATTTAATTCAATTAAAATTGTAGGTTAATCTCAATATCAGATGCTTGTGTGATACTTATGTGGATTCAATCATTTCTCTCTTGGTTGCATAGTAAATAAGTTGTTTTCATCTCTCATTTGTGATAGGTGTTTTGTTTGCAGGTGATTACTAGGAACTGTGGGGTTCACTATCAACTCCAATAATTTATTTCTCAGATTCCTTGGAGTATAACTCATTTCCTAGGTGATGTAGTCACACATAGAGAGTGTAATGAAAAATAATCTATTAATCAATCCTAACAAAAAGATAATAAAAATGTTGGGAAATTGTGTCTCAACTGTGCAATTACATAAGGTATTGTTGATACATTAGTGATAGGGGGTGTGGGGTTCCTCCCCCCTCATGAGGGGTCAAGGGGTTGTGTGCCTCAATGGGGGCTTGGGGGCAGCACCCTCAAAAGGAAAATTTTATTTATATTTTATTATTGTAAATATGGACTATTCATCATTAGGCCTCATATCTCATGGTTGATATTTTGCTAGCTTGACTTTCCCTAGAAGAAAACCCTATTTTATGAGGGCATTGTAGTACGGTTGTGTATTGTGATGTATTCTAAGAGTTTGATAGTGGTCATGTTACCTCTGGATCTCTAGTTGGTGATACTCTTCTGAGAAGCTTTTTCTCCAAGTATATTGTAATCTTCATGATTTCTGAATAATATATTGGGCAGCTTTTGGAGTGTGGTATTTTTCTCCTGAAATGGTTTTCCCCATGTAAATCACTCCTCTCAATATTAGTGTAGTAAGTTGTTCCACTACCTTAGCTTCCTTACAAAAAATACCAACAAAGAATGCAACAAAAATAAATTTTAAAGAAAAATAAAATGTGGAAAATTAGTATTATTATTTAATTCTCAAAAATCAATATATATGTTAGATTCAAATTCTTTGACATAATGGGTTACTATGAAATTTCATGAATAATAATTCTTTGTACAATATTGCATACCCATTACATTAATAGAGAAGTTAAATCCCATGGTTTGGACATATCTCTTCTATGTTCTACCATATTCCAAAGATCTCATTATCTTATTTATATGGATCATTTCTAATGATAAGGTACCACTAACTAAGGATTCATGAACCTTCTCTTCATAACCTTTCCTAGAGCCAAATAAAAGTATTACATTTGGTGAAATACTAAAAATTTGGCATGAAATCCAAAAGGACCATTTACATGTTACAACCAATTAATTAAGAGGACTTGTAGGGTAAATGCCATGTGTGATGAGATCTATGTAGTGAAAATAAATTTGATTCTAGCAATGAACCTCATTAGACCAATAAAATTATAAATATCCTCAATTGATACATGAAATCGTGAAATGATTATTCACCATGAGATCTTCATGTTGAACTCAAAAAGCACTAAAATAGTGTTTGGATAAGAAAATACCTTTCAGGTGAGAACTACCTATGAACATGAAATATATTTAGATCAAATGCAAGTGAGTTAAGAAAATAAACCAAGCATTTAACCTAATTAGATCACATTCCCAATGAAATTCTTGAAAATGCTAACTAGGAATCCATTAAACATGAAACAATAATCAATTGATATATAAAACCTAATTAAACAAAATAAAACCCCATCCCATTGGGGGATTAGTGTTGAATTGATGTGGAATGATTAGCTCTTTCCTAATCCCATTGTTGAAGCAAAGCTTTGATGACCTCTAATGGTGAAATTGATGGAAATGGACAAATGCTCTCAAAATGAAGATGAAATTGGCTATAGTATGATTACTCAAGTACTTTGTTGATGATTTACTTGTTACCCATTTTTGTTACTTGCTTAAGTTGATTGAGCTAAAGAATTTGCAAAACTGAAAGAGAGGTACATTTCACATTTATCTTCCCTATATTGCATTCAATTGTATAGACAAAAAAATTAGAAATATTACAAGATTATAGTAACAGATCATTACATTTATACAGGTGCATGCAACATAGAAAATATTTACACAAATATTTCTGAAAGTAATCTTTATTGTTACAAAAGTGCATATTTGTCTCACACAAGCCATGAGACTAACTTGTTCAATGAAATGAAGAATAGTTAATACATTGATGGATAAAGAAAACATAATGCACATATAAGGGAAGAGGCTAGTCATTTCCTGATGACTGGTTCGGTGTGTGTTGTCTTGCTTTGTCTCCTACCTTGAGCTATCTTGTGTCCTCCTTAGCTCCCTGCTCCTAGTCCCTACATCTAGAAATAACAATGTTGTTAGACCAGTGCTCTAAGCAATGAAGGTCTCTCACATTACATGTACATGCAACCATGAACATATAAACGGATCCTCAAGTGCATTAAACAAGTGTGTAAACTATAAATTTCCAAACAAAAACAACAGGGCCATCAAGCACATTAGCCATATGCACATATTTTTTCTAACTATTTGCTTCTTGTGCAGGTATAGGAAAAGTTATGTTGTTGTTTTGAATTATTTAATTAGCATGTGGATTAAAATGTGGCTCCCACAATGGTTGATCCCAACATGCTTCTTTGTTGTGCTTTAAAGAGGCATTCAAAGACACTTATCAAGTAGGTTCATCTCTTTATGGTTTATGTAAATAAGCGCACATCATTTATGGTAGTAAGTTATTGATTACTGTCATAAGTGATATATGATTAATCATCATAAATCATAAAGAATGAAGTCAAGTATCTGGAGCTATCAAGAAGATATCAATAATATCAAGAGATAAGTGGATCATCTCTTTTGTTTATATATGTGACAGTGAATATTAGACACCTGATTATGGACATGGAATAGCATAATGAAATGCATTCTCATTCTAAATAGGAAGGGAACAATGTATAGACAATGTATGTGTTCTTATAAATAGAGCACATTGATACAAATGACATGCATTGGTAATCATATTGTTAATAAGACAATGAGTATTCACAAACAAGTAGCATGATAATAAAAAATAGCTTGGTTGTTATGAAGAACAATTCTCATCCAGTTGGTTAAGTATCAAAGATGTTTTCAGCTGGCAGTGTTTCTTGAGTGAGTAGGTCAAGAAGTACATAGTGGTAAAGGAGTATGCATCATGAGGCTCAACTCAGAGAATAATCATTTTAAATTATAAAGGGAAAATATGCATACAAAGTGAGAGATAGTGAAAGAGTGCAATTCCAAAGGATTAAAATGTCATGATGCATGGTCAAATGCACAAATAGTTATAGATTCATTAAGTGCAACAATATAACATCTAACATAGATTAATGGATAGCATGATGCTATCTTTTAGTGTGAGCAAATACACAAGGTTTATGACTTGGGTGTGTGATCTGGGAGTCTTATGACTGTGGTTTTCTCATTTAGTAAGGAAGAGTTAGTATTTTATGATGTTTTGTATCAAAACCCTCAATTTTGAAACAATAGGATGTGAAGAAAAGTGGAAAAGCATCGAAAGACAAAACCATAATTACATATTGCAAAAGTATTTCATGATTTTCTACTCAAATAATCTACAGAGAAATACATGAAGGGAATGTTATAAAAAATAAGCCACAAATAGATGGTCGTGACCTGTCATAAACAGAGTTTTTCTTTTCAAAATTTTCTAGAAATAGATCATCAAATATAGAAAAATGAAAGTTTCACTACTTCAAGCTACAAGAAAAGACAAAAAATAATGTACAACTCCAAAAGTAAAAGAGCTTTGGAAGTCTGCAGCTGCTTTATACTCAAAAAAATGTAGACCACAGAAAAAGAACTTGTGGCTTGATAAATATATATATATAAATTATGATAGTGGAAGGATCTCTATGGCGACATGGGTTTATATTCTTCATGGGGTTTTAAGTCAGAAAACCCAGAATATAGAATAAAGTAAGGAGCTACAAGAAACAAGGATAGAGCAACCATTTTCACTCTTAGAGAATAATGTAAAATGACCAAAAAATGCTTACCTAGCTCTAGCATCTATTTTGTTCCCAAATATTCCTATGTGAGATGCGTCCTATGGCTTAAAGTAAAGATCTCAAAGGCGGCCAAGAAAAAAGGAGTCATAGAAAATGAACATGTGAATGATGATAGGTAAGAATGGCTACAAGAGTCATGGCCATGGAGGGCCTATATCAGCAATATTCAAGTGAAAATAGAGGTATTTTATCAAAATTACTTCTAAAAAATGCTTACCAGTTTGTTTATTTAGAGGAAAATCAACAAAAAATGTAGGTTGATGCCTCTATATAGCTCAAAATCCATTAGTCGAGCTCCAAAATTTCCAAAAAACCCTCATTGCTAGTGGCTCAGCTTCTTCTTGAAGCTTAAAAAACAAATGAAATAAGTTTTTCATTTTTTCTTTTGCATTAGGGTTTTTACCCTATTTCTTATGGCTGATAAAGACCTGGCATTTTGTCATGTTTCTTTTTAAGAAAAATGTATGAAATTAATTAAGGTCGTGGGTTAAGACTTTTAGTCTTATGCCTTAGTGATTTTTATATGATGTAAGTCTTTTAAAGACTTATGATTTATTGCTTTTATTTTTGCATAATATTTGAAATTTGTGAAATACTAAGTCTTAATGATGCTTTATAAATCATTTTGACTTAAGTGTTCTTTTTAAAATGCAAAAATAATAGGAGGCTTTCAACACATGCAAAAAGAGGAAACATATATATGCTTTCACTTATGCTTTTACAAGCATCTAGGGGGGTTATTTTTAGTTTTCTAACATATGCCATGCATTTAGGAGCATTTATGCTTCTTATTGAGAAAAATGCAAGAATCTAGTAGTGGTTTTGCATGCATCGATGTTTGGCATGGTCAAAACCACTTTCCCCACATGTTGGAGACAGTTTTGGGGGGAATCTAATGCCTCAATTTTAGGCTCTTTTGTAGGATCCGACCCAAGTTATTTGATTGCTCCTATTTTGGTGCAACTACTTGGGTTGAGTATTATATTCACTTTGTGGACTCATTTTGGTGTTAGTTTTGAATTTGCAGTTTTCTGAAGATAGTGATTTATACAGTCCTTCATCATATTTCAGCATGCTTTGTAACTCATCTTGCCATGTAAAACAGTGACTACCTTGGATGTTAATAGCATTGAGTATTTTTTCCTTCTCATTACTTGCTTTCTTGTGTGCATACTTTTATGATGATTGATCGAACTGTTTGTGAAATCCTTGCTTTTCCTAGTATTTCTATCTCACTGAAAGCACCTTGTTGCAAGAAAGTATATTATTATACTTTTCCTTCTAAGATTTTGTGTCAACACCCTCTTAAAAAGTACTTATGTGAGCAATATGCAGAAAATGAGTTGTGTGAGTTTTTTTCTCAGCTATTAATTGAACTATGTAGTTAGCCTGTGTTTACATGTATTATAGTCAATTTGGTGTATCACCATAGAGTAGTGGTTTCAGTTTCATTTTAAATTTTTCATCTTTCTCACCTTTTCCTTAGTAAAGAAAATCAGTAGCTTTAAGTGATATACAAACTAGGAGCCGGCCTCATTCGGATATTCACTCCAAATTTCAAGGTCACCCACAACCTTAGGAGTGTTTCCATGTTTTCTCTAGAAAGTTGAGTTCTGAAACTTAGCAAGGGTGCATTTCTGTGAGATAACATTACTCATAGAAATGAGGGCTATTTATAGGATTTTTAGATGAATCAATGGATAGGATTGATTTGACTAATCAATGGATAGAAATGAATGTGATAGAATGGCATGGATCAATGATCACATCCATGGATGAGATTGAATATTAACATAGATCAACGATTCTAATCAAGGGCTCTAATTGAAATAGAATGTGCAAGCCCCTTAATTTTAGGAAGAATGTTGGAAGATATTTCCATTTGGTGGAAATATTTGAATTTGAATGAGAGGAATATTCCATGAGAATATTCTCTTGCAAGTGGGAGAAGTTGGAGGAACTAGAAGATATTAGTGAATTAAATAATTAGGATATTATTTAATTGTGCAAGTGGAGTAAATTTAGGATTTTAATTAAACAATTAATATCATTTAATTAAAAAGAATGATTATGAAATTTAATTAAACAATTAGGATTATTTAATCAAATGAGAAGAATTAAGGGCATGAAAGGGGTGAATTAATCAAATAATATTGATTACTTGATTAATAGAAGAAAATGATGAATTTAATTAAAAAAATACAATTATTTAATTAAATAGATGAAAAGGGTTGAATTAAAATAGAAATGGTATCACTAATAAAATTCAAGTGTGTGATATTAATCAAGACAATTTTAAGTGTCTACATTTTGTACCTCTCTAAAGCGAGGTACATGTTGCGTTACTTTGAAGAACTAGTGCTTCTTTGATCAACAATGTTGCTCAAATCAAAAATTAAAAAATCTCTAATTTGTTTGGATGCCCCATTGTGCCCTAGCGAAAGTAATGGATGTTGGAATATTTCCCCCTCAAGAGATCAAGCGGAAATCCTAAATTCTAGGTTGAGATCATGACAAATATATAGGATTGGTTTAGTTGCAAAGAGGATGGAAAACAAGCTCTAGGACCTTGATAAACTAACCATGACAAGTTGTCAAACAAGAAACTAGAGATTTAGGTTAAAACCCTAGGTTCGACAATGCATCTAGGGGGAAAACCCTAATTTTCCATGCATATATATGAGGTTGGAGTCACTTTCAAGTTCATTTGCACACTTTGATTTGAGAAATTTGAGAGCTTTGAGAGAGATTTCACGAGAGACCTAGCAGAGTAGTTGACAGAATGGAAGATCGTGTGCTTCCCCTACATCGCGCAGATAGATTTTGTGAGATCCAATGGCTTGCCAATTTAGGACCACCAATATGTACCCCAAATAACTTTCCTTGCACATATTCTGAGATAGAGAAATATAAGTTAGAATAGGTCAAACAAATGTGTCACTATTTTAGTGATGCTTTTGTAGTGGTTGGCGACACATTTTCTAGATTCAAGAACACCTTTGCACTAGCACATCACTCTAGAGCATTTATGATGGGGTTTAGAATACTTCGATGCTTTTTCAGAAAAAAATGTGCCTTTGCATAGTTTTAGAGCTTCAAAAATGCATACTTCCAAAACCACGCATCTGCTTTCCAATGAAACATTTGAAATGTTCTTTTTCCTTTTCCTTTTAGTGACGCTATTGCAAAGTAGTGATGATTTTATTGATAAAATAGAGTGACACCTTTGCATAAAGGCATGCTTTTATATTTTAGGGTTTTAGGATTAGGATTTTTCTTCATTTTTAGTAACATTGACATTGTGCAACATTGTGTGTGCAAGATTTCTTCCTCCACTACAATCATGCGAGTGGAGGCCAGGGATCGTAGGTAAAATGATCATCTTTGAGGATGAGGAGGAGGAGGTCATGTGAGTTGTTGGCTTATATTACATTTGTTACATGTTAGAGATTAGGACTCACCTAGCTATGATGACCGCCCTCGTAGAGCGGTGGAACTCAAAGACTTCCTCATTCCACCTCCCCATAGGCAAGGCTACTATCACACTCGAGGATGTATGAAATATCCTATGAGTATAGATCCATGGAGAGGGTGATCTATGATGCAAAGCTCAAATTTGCTACCCTATTTAGAGTATTGGGGGTAGACCAAATGTTGGTAGAGGGAAACCAAACAGACCTGCGGGCATATCGTGCTCAAGTCAATGATTTGACTTTGGTGATTGGAGGGCTTATCATGGGAGTCATGATGTATAATAAGTATAGTTGAGGACTCATCCTTCGCTATGGTGTTGTATTAGCAATCATTGTTGATGATGTTCATACTTACACTTGGGGACCATGTATCCTAGCTACCTTGTACCACGATATGCATCAGGTGGTATGCATGAGAGGTTGCAACTTTTCCACAGGAATTACATTGTTCCACATCTAGGCTTGGGAGCACATTGTAGTGCTCAAACCTATTATTCCCCCATGAGACATTGACAAGGATTATCCTACAATTTAGAGATACATAGTGATGACCACACTCCACAATTAATGCGCAATGGATATAACTTATTGGAGGAGGATCATAGATGACATGACAATTTTTTAATGGAGACCATGGTTGCAGGTCGATTATTGGGATGATGACCAAGACCATCTATTTTATGCTCACCAAATTCTATGGCTTATGGGGTGATAGTGCCACATCATTGAGAGATACCTTCTTGATTGAGTAGCTCGATAGTTCGAGGACCATCAAGATATCCTAGCGCCCAATTATAGAGCTATATATACTAATACATACAAAGAGATTCATGCTTGGGGACCTTAGATGTTCCCTCAAATAGCTATTGATGACTTCAGATAGTTTCCTTAGGTTTTTTGGGCTTACATAGGGGGACTAGATGATCTTGGTACCACCCTAGCTTATGACATGTGGTTTGTACAACAACACCCCATTTGATAGATCGGCCCAGTAGGGGTTGATGGTGCTAGAAAAGGTAGGGGTATGGGTAAAGGACAAGTTCCATGGTAGTATGATGGATAGGTTCCCAGATAGTTCTTAGTGGTTGGATAGGTTTCAAGATTTGTATAGCAACCAAGGGGCCACCACAACCACCATTGGTATAGCAACAACACGTGCAAGGGGGGCATATCCTCAAGAATTTTTATTATAGTAGAGGATTGTTGCGAGAGATACAACCATTTAGGAGAGGGATGCCACATAGGTAAAGCATGATCAATACTGATAGGAGAGAGAGAGACACTACTCTCTAGGAGCATGACTAGGCCCATTGTGAGCTTTCCCAAGAGTGACAACAATAGTATTAGACCAATTTACAACTAGCCTAGGAGATGGCTTGTAGGAAATAGCTCAAGGCTATCACAGATCTAGGCATAAGTATAGGCATAGGCATAGGAATAGGTATCGATAGCCTTATATGAAAAGTCTATTGTTGAGGCTTCTTATTATAGGATTTTGTACCATCAAGAGGTTCCTTGACATCGATGCTAGATATACTTTTCACATAGGAGTGCATTGGGATCGATTGGATTACTAGGTGGTACTTTTCTATTCCACCCATCGGGTGGATATAAGTCACCACCACAAGAGTATAGGTGGAGCAGAGGATAGCTCCAATATATAGACACTTTTTTGATGTACAACCTAATTATTGATGTATATCCATTCATTGGCCCATTTTTTACAGCCTCATGTATATTTTTGATGATATATCACACACTCTTTTTATATTTATCATGACATTCACTTTTTTGGTATATATATGAGATGATCGGATGTGGCATTATATTTATTATGTTCTTTTTTCATGATTATGCTTATATTGATGTATGCATGGATGCATTATGGATATGTATGGATGCAGATTTTTTATGAGATGCTTTTATGATGATAATTCTTTGTATTATGCATATGATATGTATGATTTGTGATTATGCTTATGATATGATGATGATGATGTATGAAAATGCATATATTTTATGATATGATGCGATATGAATTCATGTATGCAAATGTAATGGATGATTTTATTTTATATCTTTTCTCATATGATATGCGATGATTGTGCAAGATGTATGTTATGAGATACATTTATTTTTCATATTTTCCATAGAATATTTATGATGATACAAGATGTACGCTAATGGTTGGTGGATGCAAGATGGATGCATTTATATGATTTTGTTGAATTTCATGATACCAGGTTGGAAATGTTATCATGGACAGAAGATGGAAAATGAAATGGATATTATTTAGCCTTTTTTAGTAATTGATTCAGAAGTCCAACAAGTCTATGATTATTCAAGACCTTATTAGATATGTGATGAGATAGGATAGATGATACTGTTATGCTTCTTGGATTAGGATGAATTCATCATATCATTCCCTATTTTATATATAAAATAGACATGATGCATAAAGGTATTGAAAACTAGAATGGAATTGTATCTAATGTGATGGGCTTTGACTATTCAAATAGATAGGAGTATCCTTGTTCATACTTGACATAGTGAAACCTTGATTGATCTTGTGAAAGAATACACCATCAAAGTAAGGAAACTAATACACAAAATGTATGAAGAACCTGATATGTCCTAGCCAATTTTTTACTTGAGACTATCCTACAACATGCAAGATAAGTATTCATCAAGGTTGTATTACAAGAATATACAACAAGCATAGCAACTAAAAGCAATGATCAATGTCACATTCCTTTCTCTCTAAATAATTTTTGATAGAAATCATTAAGAGATCATCGGAATGGACCAATAAGATAAATCATAAGAAATGATCAAAATGAACAAACAGTCAATGTTATTCATATCTCTTGACAAAGTGATGTGATTAAGGTGATTTCTAATGATAATGCACATTGTAGAAAAGATGTATCCTAGGACATGTATTGGATGCTGACTAATTGATTAATTCTAACTGATTGATAGGCCATGGATAAAAATATTAACTGACATGTTTAACCACAATCAAGACTATACTTTTTGTGTTTACAATTTTTTCTTTGTTGTTTATTGTACCTGCTTCAGTTTGTGTTGCCAAAGTTTGAAGATGACAATTGATTTATTAGGGATGAAATTTTATTGCGAGTGAAAGAAAAATGGGATGGGTGATTTTGTTTTCTAAATATTTTAAATTTTTTAATGTTTTGAAATGTTTTGAGGTTAACCTTGAACTTTTGGGATCATTTGATTGTTTAAGCTTTCAAGTTATTTGAGGTTGTTTTGGTTTTATGAAAGATATTTGAATGTTTTTATTTTCACTTTTTCCAATTTTTTTTGTTTTCCAAGGTTAGACCAAGAACAGGACCTAAGGGGGACTGGCCTAATGTCTTGGGGGCTCATTGATGATGGCCTTTCCTATGTAAGTGTAGAGACAACATAGTTTTACTGACCCTTAACTATTTATTCATGATATATGAACATTGATGGACTATCAAGTTATTATGATGGACCGCTAAAGGACTAAACTAAGACTCGAGGGTGCATCAATGATGGCCTTGTCTATGTACACATGCAGAGACAACATAGTTTGACAAGCGTTTTTCACTTTTTGATGTTTTTTATGTGTTTAGGGGTTTCGATTTGATTTCGATGTTTTTGGATTTTTAAGATGATATGGAAGTTTTGAGATTTTGAACTTTACAAATATTTTGAGATTTTTGATATATTTGAACTTTATTAATGTTTTGATGTTTTTAACACTTTTGAGCTTTATAATTTTTTTGACTATTTTTAGATTTTGATGATTTTACAATTGTTTTTGATATTTTGATGATTTTGCAAATGTTTTTGATATTTTGATGATTTTGAATATTTTTTTTATATTTTGATGAATAACCTTAAGGGAATATACAAGAACCTGATCTAATGCAAGTATAGGAATATTCCCTTAGTTTGATGTGATAGACTACCTCAATATAGGCAAGACAAACTAACCTTAGGAGTGTGTCAAGTAGTACGAAAGAAGAATAGATACTTGTTCAATACCAAGCCATGGTGTGGACGTGGATGGATGAAAGGAATAAATAGGATAAATAGGATGGTGGATGCAGGATAAGCCAAAGAGCCAATGGTAGATGGGAGATGGTTCTTATTTATGCAAGGTGCCTATTTTCCAAGTTTTCACCAAGGTACTTGCCCAAAGCGCCACCAAAGTGGTTTTTCGCTAGAGGATAGTTTTTTTCTTTACTATTTTGATCCCTTTTCTATTTTTTTAGAATTTTTTACTATTTTTCTGATTTTTTCTTTTTTTGAACTTTTTGGATTCTACACCCCTCATGGGCTAGGCATAAAACTTTTTGAGATGTTTTCTATTGATGGGATCCTACAAGGGTTCTCCTTTCTGGGTGGCTAGTTGATAAGCTACTAAGCCATAGCTTGTTGTGAAAATGAAAGGCCCTAACCAATTTAGCTCAAATTTACCCTTGTTATCTTGATCTAGCATGTTCTTTTGATTCTCTTTCAGGACAAGGTTTCCCACCTAGAAGCATCAACCTTTGATCTTTTTGTTATAGCTCCTTCTAAGTTTTTTTTGATAGGCATGTAGGTGATTAAATGCTTCAAGGTGATGTTCATCCAAAAACTCTAGCTCATTCAACCTAGACACTCTATATTCTTCATCATTGATGAGATGCTACAATGACACTCTCAAGGATTAGAGCTCAAACTCAATAGGCAAGATGGATTTAGTTCCATAGACCAAGGAATAATGTGTTGTTCCTATGGGTGTGTGAATACTAGTTTGGTAATCCCACAAGGTAGGGTTCAGTTGTAAAGGCCAATCACAACCAGCTTCATTGATCATTTTCTTCAGTATCTTAATAATGGCCTTGTTATAAGCCTTAGCTTGACTATTTCCTTGGGGGTATTAAGTGGAGGAGAAGTGATGTTGGATATTAAAGCATTGACATAGTTCTTAGACATCCTAGTTTTTAAAAGGTGTTCCATTATCTGTGATAAGAACTTGAGGAACACCATAACAACATATGAGGTAATTTAGGATAAACTTGGATATCTTCTTTCTTGTTATGTAGGTCATTGGTATTTCTTTGATCCACTTCGTAAAGTACTTAGTGGTTGTGATGATGAACTTATGACCATTGGAAGAGGTGGGGGTGATTTTTCCTATGAGGTCGAGTCCCCATTGTGAGAAATGCCAAGGTGTAGTAATAGGCCTGAGCTCTTGAGCTGGTGTGTGAATGATATCTCCATGTTTTTGGCATTGCAAATATTTCTTGACAAACTAATTTGCTTCTTATTCCATAGTGGGCCAATAATATCTTGTCCTTAACAATTTCTTGGCCAAGATTGCACCACTTGAATGTGACCCGCCAATGCCTTCGTGCACTTCTTTTAATGAAGTTAAAGCTTCCTCTTGGTTAAGAAATCATAGTAACATTCCTTTGAGACTTCGTTTGTAAAGGGTATTGTCTAAAAGGAAAAATCGGGTCACTCTAATAAAGGTATTCTTTAGGTTAGAAGTAAGGTCAAATAGGAGGATATTGTTATAAATGTAAGTGAATATGTCATGATACCATGGGGAACCAGGACCAATGATTTCACACAAATTCATATTCAAGTACCTCGAGAGCTGGTATGAGAAGTTTCTCAATCAATAATTTGCATTTCAAACTATTATGAGGCATGTCTAGAAAGGATCCAATAGTAGCCATGGAATCTTCTTCTTAGTTGTTGATCCTAGCTATCTATTCAAATATTATGCCAATAAAATAGTCCTTGAAACTATGCACCATCTTCTTCTAGGGCATCATTTTTTTATCCTTGGTCTTATATTCATCATTAACATGGTTCCTGATTAGCTAAGAATCTCTATAGACTCTTAGCTCTTGGATATACCATTTTACTGCAATTCTTAACCCTATCATGAGGGCCTTGTACTCAGCTATGTTATTTGTACATGGAAAATCTAGCCTGTATGATTTGGGGATACAATCACCTTGTGGGGTGATGAATAAAATTCTTGTTCGAACCCATGTTTTGTGTAAGAACCATGAAAATACAACTTCCATTGGTCTACTGTATGAAGGACAAACACTCATTTATCAGGAAACTCTAACACCAAAGGATCCTCTACATATATGGGGGATTTTGCTAGTTGATCAGTGATGGTTTGTCCCTTAATGTATTTTCAATCAACATATTCTATGTTAAACTCTATGAGGATCATTACCCATTTTGTTGTATGACCTGTGAGAGTAGCTTTTGACAACAAGTACTTGAGTGGATCTACCTTGGAGATGAGTTTAGCTTGATGGGAGAGCATGTAGTTCCTAAGCTTTTGGGAAGCAAACACCACTACTAAACAATATTTTTCAATGGACAAATAGTTTAGCTCATATCCTACCAAGGTTCTATTGATGTAATATATATATCTCTCTTTTCCCATTTCATCATGTTGAGCCAAAAAAGCCCTTGGGGCTGCTGAAGTAGCTGAGATGTAGAGTATCCAAGGCTTGCCTGCTATCAGTGGCATCAAGATGGGTGGTGTCACTAGATAGTCCTTGAGTTGTTAAAATTCCTACTCATAATTTGGATCCCATTTGTAGGCCACACCCTTATGAATAAGATGAGTAAATAGGTGGCACTTGTCTGCTAATTGCACTATGAACCTTCCAATAGATTGTAGTTTCCCTTGTAAACTTTGAAGTTGCTTAAGTGTTTGGGGTGGGTGTATTTCCATGATTTCCTTAACTTTAGTTGGGTCCACTTAAATTCCCCTTCACAATATAATGTATCCCAAAATTTTCCCTATAGTGACACTAAAGATTGACTTCTTAGGGTTCAACTATACTTGATACTTCTCAAGTCTATCAAAGATTGGTGCTAGCACATCTAGATGTTATTTCCTTCTTATAGAATTAGCCAAAATGTCATCCACATAGTCTTATAGAGTCTTATGGATCATGTTGTAAAAAATTTAAGGTCATGGCCCTCTAATATATTGCTCCATCATTCTTAAGACCAAAAGGAATTGTCTTCCAATAACATGTTCCCCATGGGAACATGAATGTTTTTTTATGTTGATCTTCCTTAGCTATCATTATCTGATTTAGCACATCTAGATGTTATTTCCTTCTTATATAATTAGCCAAAATGTCATCCACATAGTCTTCTAGAGTCTTATGGATCATGTTGTGAAAAATTAAGGTCATGGCCCTCTGATATATTCCTCCATCATTCTTAAGACCAAAAGGAATTGTCTTCCAATAATATGTTCCCCATGGGAACATGAATGTTTTTTTATGTTAATCTTCCTTAGCTATCATTATTTTTTTATATCCTAAGAATCCATCCATGAGCGAAAGCATTTCATGCCCAGCTGTCAAGTCCATAATGATATCTATGTTTGGTAGAGGAAAATCATCCTTGGGACATGCCTTATTCAAGTCTCTAAAGTCCATGCATATCTTGATGCCCCCAGTGGGTTTGGGGACTGGAACTAGATTGAAACCTACTCAAGATAATCTATTGGTCTGATGAATCCTATGTCAAGAAGATTTTGCAATTCAACCTTTACCAATAATGCTATTTATGGATGCATTTTTCTCAACTTCTACTTTATCAACTTTTCTTGAGGATGAACGGTGAGATAATGAATGACCAATGATGTTTTGATCCCTAAAATGTCTACATAGGACTAAGAAAAGTTGATCTTGTGCTCTCTTAAGAAATTTTCCAAGTTTTTATGTTCATCATCTAGGGAAGAAGCATACAATGTGACCTATGTTGCTTCCTATGTTCCCACATTGACTAGATTAGATGACTCTATCAATACTACTAACCTTTCATGTTCTATTGCAATACTTGGCATATTGAATCCCTTATCCTTGGATGCCTTAGAGAGGTTTTCAACCTCGGATACATCCTTTATTTTGACTATTTTTTGATCAAAAAGTGTTAACTGTGGTTTTCACTTGGGGATCGAGTTATGATTTTCATATTTGTAATTTTAAAACTAAGGGATTCAATCGATTCACCATAGTACGCTTGGGTATCCAACTTAATTTCAAATCCTTCTTTATGATCGTCATATGGTATGCAATCTCGAAGTCCCATAAATTTAGAAATAGCATCATCATTTTTGAAAGAATCAAGAATAGGTGGTCCTCATTGGTCCTAGTTTATAAGTTGGGGGTAAACAAGTCTCAGTTTAGTAATTTGGCTAGAATACTCAAAGGATGTGGTGGTTGTAGCATAGGGAAAATTTATAGGTTAAGCAATTCAAAGGGTAATTTAAACTAAACCCAAGATAAATAATTGAGAACAATGGAAAACAATAAAAGCATGCATGAACAAAGGATTTTACCAAACACACATTCAATTCCATGAATAACCTCCATTATCCTTCTCCATTTTTTCGTTATATGATACTTTCCCTTAAATTTTCATTAAGCATGCAAGTATGGCCTCATGATCATGATAATAGAAAAACATTGAAGATTCTAAAGTTGCTTCCAAAACTCATAAGACTCCGGGAGGAGTAATAATGATGAAGGTAAAGCCAATTTATAGAAAATATAATTTTTGAATGACAGGCTTAGATTGAAGATAATTAATTGATGATTTAGATTAAAAGATGTGACATGCAATAGGATTAGGGTTAAATTAGTGTAAGTGATAAAGCATAAATGGTGGAGATTAAATTAAATAATAATTTAATCTTTAGTGGAAACTAGTCAAGACACAGAAGAATAAAGATTGCATGTAAAAGATAAAGATTGTCATGGATAGAAGATAAGAATAAATTAATTAAACAATCAAAGTTATTTAATTAATATAGGTTTGCATGTAGAAGATAAGATCTAATCTAGATAACAGACTGATTAACACATAAATTTTGTTTGTTAAAGATAATCAAATATTATCTCACCAGATAATTGAATGATCTAATTATATCTAGATTAAGTGATAAATGACTAATTACATAACAAAGAGATTATCTAATTATAGAGGAATATACTATGGCTAAATCTTTTTATGAATTAAATAATGATTTAATTCAACGTTCAAGATTTTGAGACTAAATTAAATAAACAAAGATTTATTTAATTAAAGGGAGAAATGGCTAATGAATAATTAAATAATTTAAAATGATTATTTAATTATAGTTGAAAGTGTCATAAGAATAAACTAAATAATAGTTTATTTAATTTTAGAAAGAAGATAAATTTATTTAGCGACGTAATTAAATAAATAATATTTATTCAATTAATCAATGAAGAGTAAAAGTTAAGAATGAATTAATTAAATAATTAAAGTTATTTAATTAATAAAGGACAAATGACTTTAGAAAATAATTAAATAATTAACATTATTTAATTATGAAAATGAAGATAAGAATTATGAAGAAATTAAAGTTGCAATCCTAGGACAATTTTTAGTGTCTACACTTTTCCCCTCTTTGACATAATGTCATTTCAATGTTTGTATCAAAGAATAATGAATAACATGCCCCAGTCATGCCCCAGTCATTCCCTAGTGTGAATTAGGTAAGGGTATGCCCCCTCGGGAAAAATAATATTTTTTTGAAAAAATATAAAAAAATTGGAAATTGTCTTGATTAGGTAATTGGATAGCCAGAAGTTCGATGGTGGTGAAAGAAATCAGTTTCAACGAGGTTTGGTTTGTGAAATGATCATTGGAAGTTTGCAAATAGTGTGGCCAATACAGTGGGTTTGAAAGAAAACCCTAAAAACCCCTAGGTATAAATAGGAATTGGGTAAAAATGAATTCATTTTCACCCTTCAAGTTTGAAAACCATTGATTTTGCTCTAGAGCCATCCACCAAAATGTCTCTTGTTCCATACACCGAGCATCACGGATATCGTGTCAAGACCTACTAATGGCTGGCCGATACAAGACTCCCAGTATGTACCCCAAAACTGACTTTTGAATTTTGAATTTTCACACATTTCTAGGACATTAAAGTTTTTTTTTGCATATGTGTCATTTCCCTTTCGCCAAAAATGTGTTCGTATTCAACACATTCTCTCGCAACACGTGGGGGTTAGTTTTGGGTTTAATTTAGATCAACGCATTTGTTTAATTTTTTACCGCATTTATCCTAGTGAGTTGCATTTGATAACTTTGAAACACATATGCATGATTGGTCACATGTGTTGCCTTGTGTGACACATGTGTATTTTTGTGATACATTTTCAATCTGAAATGACGTATTTGAATGGTGCACCAAATTTGTCAATAAAACGATGCATTTTCCTATCAAAATTTTTGAACTTTTATAGTGTAAAATTGGCTTCATGTTTCTGACGCAAGGTATTTGTTATGCATTTGCAAGTTGTTTTAGATCTGATATACATCCAGGATTCGAGGCCGATGAAATATGAGTTGTGGGACCAGTTGTGCAGTGCAGAGAAATGGTTGATATAGAGTCTTGGATTACATCATGTGGCATTTATGCCCACCATTCATGCTCACTGCACTTGCAGAGTGATGGAATTTCACCATCCATTTTCCCATAGGAGAGGCGACTGTCACATTAGAGGATGTCTATAGGATACTTCAATTACTAATCAAGGGCGAGAGGGTTTGCTATAATACCCAGAGGGGTAATAGTGAGATCACCCATTACTATGTCTATGAGGATGGCAACATCTCGGTATCAAGCATTATGATATTAGATGGCATGCACTTGCAAATAGAGATGATAAGATTGATTGTTTGTTGTGTACTCTAATTGTTGGGATTGTACTACAAACTGTCGATGGCATGGGTTTCCTGTTGGTTATGGTGAGATGTTAGTAGGGATGTTGGAGAGGTAGGTTGTGTATGCATGGGGCCTATGTCAACTAGCGATGTTGTATTTCTACTTAAATGGCATAGCTTACAAGGAGGCAAGTCCATGAGCATGGGACTACCTTATTGATGATCTGGACATGGAAGCACATTTTTTTTTTCCTTCCACTAGTTGTATATGATCTAGATAATTGATCTCCTGTATGTATTTTGATATGTCAATACCATCACGCAGACTCATGTTGGAGACACAGGATACTGGAGGCATGCGATTGAGTTTATATGGAGACCATACATGGAATGTGCACAGTGGTAGGATGAGGATCAACACTTTCCTTTCTACTGACAGACACAGTATCTGATTAGGAGGACTGTTTCTAGAGTGCATATCATTGAGAGACACCTACCGGATCCTATGATTCTTGTAGTGACAATAGAGGTAGATATAGATGCACTGTAACTAGTATAGTGGGGATGGAGGGGTGGAGTTGTGGATGCTTGGATAACAGTAGCATATGATTCCTAGTGGGCATAGCATAGGCCTCTGCTATATATAGATTATAATCAGCCAACACCTGTAGACGTCAAGGGATAGGGCCACAGGGTCGGCATGGTGGCAAGGGAGGTGGAACTGATGATGGTAGAGGAAGAGATAGGAGGACTGGTCAATGGGGTTGACAAGGTGGTAGAGGGTAGGGTGGAGATTTTTCACCAATTCATGAGAGTGATAGGGAGGGAGAGGACGTCACCATGGTGGGGGCACGTGGAGATGAGGTTGTTGTAGAGGAGGTAGTTGGGGAGGAGGCCATTGGAGAGGAGGTCAAGTTGGATGCCACTGATCTATTATGGGAAGGATACTAGGATGTAGATGATTTTCCTAAGGATGACATGGGGGATCAAGAGAGAGCTTCGAGACCTGATTGTTGAGGAGTGGGATGTTGATGGGGGGAGAGACCACAGTGGGAGGAGGGTCCCATAGATCAACGGCTGGCCAATTTATAGGATAGGGTAGAGGCCTTGGAGGAGCGGGTTAGAGTCGTATCTATGGAGAGAGATGAAATGCAATTGGAGAGGGACAATGCCTACCTAGAGAGAGATTAGGTGGTGGTGCGGAGGCAAGAGATGGAGTAGAGATTTGAGGATTTCACCACTCTTTGTACAAGACTAGCTGCAGCTATGGCTCAAGAGTTCCTCAGGGCTGGTGATAGGGAGAGATATTATAGATATTTGTATGAGTAGGAGGTACCTCCTGATGAGACCATAAATTGTCTCATATTTTATCAAAGAAAATCATCTATTTCTTCTTAATGCATTAGTGTTAGAGTGGATTTGAGTAATGATTGAAAGTTCTTTAGCTTGTTTAAAGTAGAATATAAAGTAAATATTTTATTTATTTTTAGTAATTAAATGTGATCCAAATTTCCTCTTATATGTCTCCATGAAGTGTTTAAAATGATATAATGTAGATAACTGAGTTATTAAATAACTCATGGTAAGATGAAGCTACAAACACTTGCAGCTAAGAGCTCCAGATATCAACTCTACACAAGGATTTGATGACACTATGGGAAGATAAAGAAGACTCCAAAATTCTAGCACATTTCAGTATTATTAGAAAATTAATGAGCATCAATCACTCCTAAATTGGTGGATAAGCATGTAGTTCATGACAGCTCATGAAGATCTCTTCTTCACATTATCTTTTAATAACTCAACTTATCAAAACAATTAAGTGTCATTAATGATAGTGGGATGTTATTCAAGATAATCAACAAAGATTTGGGCAAGCAAAAAGGAGAAAAATCCCTTCATTCACATGGAGAATTGAAGGTTCCCTAAAAATCAGGCACCCAGAAATTGTAAAAAATGAGATCTTAGTAAAACAACTATATCTTATTTCTCAACGAAATTAAAAAATTCAAAATGATATAGAAATTAGATTTGAAGGGCTAAAAACCCTGTTGAGAATTTGGCATGATTTGTAGCAAGGAAGGAGTAGTACGTGTTAGAAAATGACTGAGACAAAAGTGGCATGATGGAGGACATCAACTTCAATTTTCTTAAAGTTTTTTAAACGACCCCTCAAAAATAGGATCTTGGATCCACATTTTTAGTGTATTGGTTGGATAGATATAGAATATGAATTATATAAATACACTGTAATCATTTGATCAAAGGGAGGGGATTAGAAAGGCTTGTTTCAACCTGAGGAAATAGGATAGATCTAGTTTCAATTTCCAGCAATGTAATTCCATATTTCTAGATTAAATTTGAATCCAAGAAAGCTTTTCATTTCCAAAAATTGTGAAGTAGTTTAGTCTTTTCAATTCATACAAGTGTGCCTTAGATTAGTTCTCTTTTATGCAAATAGGATTTATTTATGCAAGTAGAATAGACTGTCAAGCAATTTTTCTACTTTCTCCCTTGCAGAAAGCCATGGACACCGCCTTGGATTCATAAATTAAATGGTGAGGATTACAATGACCCCATCATTTTTGGCACCATTTCCAGGGATAGGTGTCATTAGGGAAGCGAGCAAATTAGTGCTAGCCTTTTAGATTTAGAAGTTCCTCAAGAAATATTTGTTTCTCAAAACTCTGCCAAAATACCAGCTCTAAAGAGAAACCCCCTATCTATTACAAAATATCCTTAGTTGGAGGACCATCACTCAAAATCTTACTAAAGGATATTTATTTAAGGAAAAAATTGATGGATTATTGCTTGAAAGAGGTGTAGAATACAATGAAGAGATCTTATCTTCATTACAACAGCTTGCAAGGAAGAGACTTATTTGGAGACCTTCAAAATCCAAGAATGGCTACCCAATCATATTTTTGAAGTCAAAGGAGGGTTTCCCAATCAGAGATTTGAAGAACAAGGAGTTGTTTTTAGTCATGCATGTAATAGATCAGAAGGAAGGATTGCAAGATCTCTCCAATCAGCCTATGTATTTGCTAGAATCAGAAATCATGAAGAAGGTTTCCACTAAAAAGGAAGGTGAAGCATTGAGTTTCAAAAAATTTGTCATCTTCTTTTCATTCTCTTCTCTCAGAAAATTCAACGCATGGAAACATACTTTGAGTAAGGGGAGATATTTTCATGACCCATTAATAGTTATGTGTAACCTCTCTAAATCATTAAGTAGAGTAGGTTAGGGTAGATTTTATTTTTGCAAATAAGTGCTTTGCACATGCTATTTCCTCTTCTCTTAGGCTATAAGCATGTAATTTTCTATGCAAGTTGCTGCTCTAAAAACTTGTAGCATATATTTTGGCATTATGGATGACGGTTAGTGCAGAAAAACAATGATGAAGCAATCTGAGTTGGTATTCAATGTAAAAGATCAAGTTGCAGCTCTCAAAATTTGAAGAAATTGTTTACATGCAGCATGGAGAAAGTGAACTGCAACTCATACATAATGGTTGCATGGAAAACTAAGATAAAATCAGGTATTTACTTTATTATTTGTGGAGTTCACCGCTCTTTGTACTAGACCAGCTATAGCTATAGCTCGATAGTTCATCAAGGATAGTGATAGGGAGAGATATTACAAAGATTTGTATGAGCAGGAGGTACCTCCTGATGAGACCATAAATTGTCTCATATTTTATCAAAGAAAATCATCTATTTCTTCTTAATGCATTAGTGTTAAATTGGATTTGAGTAATTATTGAAAGTTCTTTAGCTTGTTTAAAGTAGAAAATAAAGTAAATATTTTATTTATTTTTAGTGATTAATTGTGATCCAAATTGCCTCTATTATGCCTCCATGAAGTGTTTAAAATTATATAATGCAGATAAATGAGTTATTAAATAACTCATGGTAAGATGAAGCTACAAACACTTGCAGCTAAGAGCTCCAGATATCAACTCTAGACAAGGCTTTGATGACATTATGGGAAGATAAAGAAGACTCCAAAATTATAGCACATTTCAATATTATTGCAAAATTAATGAGCATCAATCACTCCTAAATTGGTGGATAAGCATGTAGTTCATGACAGCTCATGAAGATCTCTTCTGCCACATTATCTTTCAATAACTCAACTTATCAAAGCAATTAAGTGTCATTAATGATAGTGGGATGTTATTCAAGATAATTAGAAAAGATTTGGGCAAGAAAAAAGGAGAAAAATCCCTTCATTCACGTGGACAACTGAAGGTTCCCTAAAAATCAAGCGTCCAGAAATTGTGAAAAACACAGTCTCAGTAAAACAGTGATATCTCCCTCATTTCTCAAGCAAAATTCAAAAATTCAAAATGATGATATAGAAAGTAGATTTGAAGGGATAAAACCCTTTTGAGAATTTGGCATGATTCTTGGTAGGGAAGGATCAATATGTGTCAAAAATATGGTGAGACAAAGTGGTGTGATAGAGGGATAGCAACTTCAATTTTTCTTAAAGTTTTGTAAGCGACCCCTCAAAATAGGATCTTGGATCCACATTCTTAGTGGATTGGTTGGATAGATATAGAATATGAATTCTATAAATACCATTTAATCATCGATCAAGGGAGGGATTAGAAGGCTTGTTTTGAAGAAATAGGATAGATCTAGTTTCATTTCGGCAATGTAATTCTAGATTCTAGATTAATTTGAATCAAGAAAGCTTTTAATTTCAGAAATTGTAAGTAGTTTAGTCTTTTTAATTCATGCAAGTGTGCCTTAGATTAGTTCCCTTTCATGAAAATAGGATTTATTTTTGCAAGTAGAATAGATTGTCAAGCAATTTTTCTACTTTCTCTCTTAATAGACAGCCATGGACAACGCCTTGGATTGATAAATTAAATGATGAGGGGATTATAGTGACCCCATCACCTCACGAGAGATGGGATCCTAGTGCTTCTCCAGTGCCAATGCTTGAGATCATGCCTTGAGTCTTCCAGTGAGATCCCAAATAATGGTGGTTTCCTAGGACAGCCTCCGCAGTCGGGGACCTTATGATAGCCCCCCTTCCATATAATGATCATCAGGACCTCCCCGTTAGTCACCTCCTCATTCTCCTCATCAGAGTAGTGGGAGTTCAACCTAGGGACATGTTATATATTTGTAGACATTGTATGTTTATTATAGAGCTTGCAAGCTCCATTTTTGGAGATATATTATGACATTGTACTGTGACACTTTTTTGAGTGATATATATATATCATTATTTTTTAGTGATTATATGATATTCAATTCTTTATGTGATATGCAATCTCCTATTTATGCATATATTATGGATGACAATGTTTATTTTATGATGTCGATACAGCCTATGATATTATATTGATTCTATATGATGTATGCATTAAATTTTATGAGTATTATAAATTTCATGTATGGATTCTATATTTTATGATTATGAGAGATGCAATGTTATTTTGTATTTTCAATTACCATGAATGTATATTTATTGTGAGAATATGCTATGCATTTTTATGATGAGTGAATCCATGTGCGCATGGATTCCTAGATGTGATATAAATGTCTTAAATATGTTTTTTTTTGTTTCCAATGCATCATATATGTATGATTTAATATATGTATATATGTATGAAATGTCTAAATGATGTTCCTAACATGAATGCATGCAAGATACTTTTTACAGGACCTACGCCATATTGCAAGGAAGAAGAAATGTTAGTGCAAAAGATCTGGATGTTAGTGTTAGCAATCTTGAATATTTTTATGAAACATAATAGGCCTTGCATTAAATCTTCATTGGGAATGAAATGATACGAATGGACAACAAACACCATGATATGAGATAGACCAAGGTCTGCAAGGTCATCCACCTGCTAAAACAGATAGTTGCAGACAAGGAATGTCTTAACTCATACTAAGGGAAAAGTTTCCCCAATCTTTTTGTCAGGGCAAATTGTAGACAACAAACAAATAAAAGACAAGTCATGAGACATCATCGCTCCTCTAAATCCTTCATGGGACATCCTTGAGGAAGCTAGTAACCTGACTCGAAGAAAAAAACAAAAGGAAATTGACAAAAAATAGTCAAAGAAAAAGAGTCTTGAGAAATCCTTGCTTCTCTAAATCCTTCATGGGACATCCTTGAGGAAGCTAGTAACCAGACTCAAAGACAAAGTCAAATGAAAATATAAGACAAAACAAGCCACATTGTCAATAGCCGGTAAGAATATTTGTCAAAATTTGATTTGTTTGTTATTTAATTGTCTAGGGGATTGACATAATGATTGTTTAATAAAGCCTAGTTTCAGGAATGACACATTGTATAAGATGTCAAGTCTAGTTTCGATCATGTGACCACCTATATGAGGTAATTATGAAACCTGGTTTCAAAAAGACACATATCGTATAAGATATCAAGTCCGGTTTCGATCATGTGACTATCTATGTAAGGCAATGATAATGCTTGACTAAATGACAATGTCTATTTTCAGGAAGGATGCATCCCATATAAGACATAGGTTGATTGTTTTTGTTATTGCTTTGGCAATTTTTTTGTTTGAATTGATGACCTTGTTGATTTATTTGTCTTGTTGATGTGTGAAGTGTCTTGATGTTCTAAAAAAAAAAATTATTTGACAACAATGTCTAACTTATTTTAACTAACATGACGAACCCTAAAGGACTAACCTAGTTCGGCCTCGGGGGCTCATCAATTGATGGCCTTGCCTACGTTATACACGCAGAGACCTCATAGTTTGACCAAACTTTGACCGAAAAGAATGACTAAAAAAGATTTGATTTATTTGAAGATATCTAACATGTGTGATAGTGAATGTGACGAACCCTAATGGACTGACCTAGTGCAGCCTCAGGGGCTCATCAATTGATGGCCTTGCCTACATTATACATGCAAAGACCTCATAGTTCGACATGACCAATGACTTTGTCTCATTGACTAAGGATTGAATCATGATTTTATTTTGACCAACCTAGAAAGACTGACCTAAAGCCTCAGGGGTGCATCGACAAATGGCCTTGCCTACATCCAGTCGCAGAGGCAATGTAGTTCGATGGCAATGACAAAGATTGATCGGTGCGACTGACTCTGACTCTATTTTTTTGGATTTTTGAAAGTTTTTTGGATGTTTTTGGGTTATTTGACATGTTTTGATTTTTTTTGTATTTTTGAAGTTTTATGATTTTTTTGGATTTTTTTCAATGATTTACCCTCAGAATAGCCGTTGTAAGAACTAAATGATGTAATTCAAGTGCCTGCCCCCAGTCGGGTATAAGACCAATTTATTATGAATAGGATAGAATGGAGATGCGAAGTGTACTTGATGCCAATCATTCCAAGTCATGGAAAAGACAACCATTTATTATGGGTGTAATGATAGGGAAGTCAGATTGGAATGATGGTAGACAAAAAAGAAAAGTCAACTACACATGGCGCATGATTGTGGGTTTTCACCATGGTATATCAAGCACTACCGAAGTGGTTTTCACTATTGGACGAATTTTCTCTTTACTGTTATATTGATTTTTCATTTTTTTTAATGTTACCAAGATGCCTATTTCCCAGGTTTTCACCTAGGTAACGATTTTTTGATTTTTCCATTTTTTTGTATTTTTGATAATTAAGACAAGGCCATCAAAAGCTATGTGTAGAACCTCTTCAAATGAAGGATATTGATTGGCACTAATAGTGGTTCTCCTTTAGGGGTAGAGAGCTATTATGCTCCTAATCCAAAGGCTTCTGTGACAATATAGGGTCCTAGCCAGTTTGGCTCAAATTTTCCTAATTTTTCTCTTTCTACTTGATTCTTTGGATTTTCCATTAAAACCAGGTCACCAATCTTAAAATTTTGATTCAAGACTTTCCCGTTATAGCTACGATGAAGATAATTTTGATGTTCCTTTTGTCTTTGTTCATCTGAGAACTCTAGATCATGTAGTCTTGACACACGGTACTCTTCATCGTCAATATGCCCTTGTAAAGATTCCCTCAAGGAAAAAATCTCAACCTCAATAGGCGAGATGGCCTCATAAACAAATACCAAGGAGTACGGAGTGGCACCGGTGGGATTGCAGATGATTGTGTGGTAAGCCCATAGGGAAAGGTTAAGCTATAAATGCCAATCATGACCAGCATCATTGACAGTATTTTTAAGGATTTTGATGATTGTTTTGTTAGATGCCTCAGCTTGGCTATTACCCTGTGGTTAATATGGAGTGGAAAAGTGGTGTTAGATATGGAATTCTTCATAGAGGTGATAGACTTCTTGGTTTTTAAATGGATGGCCATTATCCATGATTATGAATTGAGGAACGCCATACTGAAAAATGATATAGTTAAGGATGAACTTAGAAATCTGTGTTTCGGTAATGTAGGTCATAGGAATGGCTTCAATCCACTTGGTAAAGTATTCAGTTGTAGTAATGATGAATTTATGACCATTGGAGGATGTAGGATGTATCTTACCGATGAGATCAATTCCCCATTGGGAAAAGGGCCATGGTGACGTTATTGAATGGAGCTCCTATGTTGGTGCATGTATCAAGTCTCCATGAATCTGGCACTGTCAACATTTCTTGACAAAGACATATGAGTCATTTTCCATCGTAGGCCAATAATAACCCAGTCTCATAATATTTTTAGCTAAGGTGGGACCGCTAGAATGAGATCCACATATACCCTCATGTACCCCACGCAAGGTCACTTTTGCTTCTTTAGTATCGAGACATCTCAACAATGTATTATCTAGGGTATGCCTATAAAGGGTATCTTTGATGATGGTATAATTAGAAGACCTATGAATAAATGCCCTACGTTAGTTGTTTGAGAGGTCAATGGGTAGGATTTGGGCATGGAGGTAGTCATATGTCTTTGTACCATAGGGAATTGGGACCAACAAGTTCACACACCATCTTTGAATTTGGGACATCAAAGGCAGGGACCAAAAGTATTTCTACCAAAAACTCATATTTAAGCATGTTGCTAGGTATGTCCAAGAGTGAACCAATGGTAGCCACGGCATTGGCTGCCCTATTTTGAATGTGGGGTATTTGATGAAAGATGATGTTGTCAAAATATTATTTGAAACTATATGCCATCTGCTTGTATTGATGTAAGCAAGGTGGTTATGACTCTCTATCCAACTCAAATTGATTTGATTCAAACAAGGAAACAACCCTTGCAATTCACAGTTCTCTCAACTTATTCCAAACACTCCCCAAAAGGCTTGTAGCCTCAAAACCCAACTTTTGAAGATATATTTTGGATAAGTCCATACAAAGACCTATCAAACATCAATTTAGACTTCTCACAAAACCCAACACATCCCAAAAGGTTTCAAATGGTTTCTTTAAAACAAGGTTGAAAACCAATAAACTACCCCTATTTTAGGCTACTCACTTAGCCCTATTTTCCAAAGGAAGTACTTCCTAAACACTAAGTAACCACCCAAACTCAATTGAAAGTCAAAAATTGTGTCTCAAAACAACAAAATTCATCACCATTTCATAGATACAAGACTTCTATGATGTTGATCCAGCAAACCCTCACTTTACATGCAAAAAGGCTAGGGTTCATTCAATCTCCTATTTCCCAAACTTGCCAAACACAAACAATGCATCCAACAGATTCAAATAGGTCTATGCATACTCACAAAAACCTTCACAAGTTCAATTCTAACAACATTTCACCAAAACCTTATTACAACACCTCATTTTCACATGGAAAACACATTTACCAGCCCTAGGGCATCATCCCAATTTGAACAACTCAACTCCTCTACCTTCAAAACCATAAAAACACCTAACCTAACATTAGATGAGTCATTCCACTAAGGAAAAATTTTGTACAATAGGTGGAATGACCAAAACATCCTTTAAACTTCTAAAACATCCTTTAAACTTCTATCAAACCCTAATCTGGCCTTCAACAAGTAGTTACAGAAAATCAATGAAATATCACTCAAATCTTAGTATTATACCCTCAAACTTGAAGCATTTGAAATTTATTTCATGCCTCGACAGTTCACCAAAATATTTAGAACATTTACTATGTGTACGGGTTCGTACAACTTCAGGGAAGTTCAAAAATATAGTAAATTTGCAGAAATAAGCATTGTATTTGATATTGGAACTTCAATACAATCATCAACAACTGCTCGACCCTTGATGAGGCTTTAAATACATGTTTCATTCAAAAACCAGCCACCAAATGCGTATAACTAACTTTCAAATTCTATGACTTTTCACATTCCCTAAAAGTTGCATTTTTTGTCAATTTTTCCTATGGCAACATTTTACACCTTTTTGCAACTTTTGCTCTTTTAGCACAAATGATTCAAAAACCACCCTATTACATAGTGAATGGTCTCACAAGACCTTATTTAATGTAAATATACTATATCTAATGCCTCAAGAGCTCAATACCTAGACTTGACATGTTGACCACCATTTACATTCTTCCTTGTGCTTGGTGCACCTGCACCATGTATGGAGTGAGCTTTTCATCTTTGGTTTCATAGTCATCATTAACTTGTCAGACCACTAGATGAGAATATCCATAAACTTTTAGATGATTAATCTTCCATTTGATTACCATTCATAATCCTGTTACAAGAGTCTCATATTTTGCTATATTATTGGTGCATGGAAAAGCAATTTTTAATGACTTAGGAATAGTATCACCCTGCAGTGTGATAAACAATATGCCGGCCCATGAACCATGATTTGTGTGGGACCCATAAAAGTATAAATTCCATGTCATTTCTATGTCAAGAGTGAAGATGAACTAAAAATAGAGGATGATCTGCCTTAATCGGTGCATCTTCCAGCTGGTCAGCAATAACTTGTCCTTTTATATCTTTTCTTTCTACATATTGGATATCGTATTCACTGAGTACCATTACCCATTCATCCAGTCATCCTATTAATGTTGCTTTACTAAGGAGATATTTCAAAGGATCTATCTTTGTGACCAACATTTCTTGGTGGTTTAAATGTAGTGCCTAAGCTTTTGAGTAGCGAATACAACTGCAAGACAAGCATGTTCTATGGTACTATAATTGAGCTCATAACCTACCAAAGTGTGGTTGATATAATAGACTACCCTTTCATTACCCTCATTGTCATTTTGTGCAAGTAAGGCTCCCAACACTGATATGGTTGCTGAAATTTAGAGTATCAAAGGTCGTCCATCAGTAGGTGGCATTAACACTAGTGGGGTGAGTAGGTAATCCTTGATCTATTGAAAATATTCTTGGAAATTACCTATCCATACAAACGGTGCCCCTTTTCTGAGTAGATGTTGGAAGGGATATATTTTAGTTGCTAACTGCACTATGAATCATCTAATAGACTACAGTCTCCCTTGTAGTTTTTGTAGTTGAATTATATTGGCCAATGGAGGCATATCCGTTATAGCTTTCACTTTTGTTGGATCCACTTCAATTCCTCATCTAGAAATAATGTATCCTAGAATTTTTCCTGATTGCATGCAAAGTACACATTTTTTAGGATTTAGCCTCACTTTGTATTCTTTTAGTCTTTGAAAAATATTATCTAGGACTCATAAGTGATTAGCCTTTGTCAATGATTTAGCTATCAGATCATCCACATAGTCTTCCATGAGAGTGTGTATGAGATCATGGAAAATGGTTTTCATCGCATGTTGGTATGTTGCTCTAACATTTTTAAGTCCAAAGGGCATGATGTTCCAAAAATAAGTTCCCCATGGACAAGTGAAAGTTGTCTTGTGTTGGTCTACAAGTGTGATTCTAATTTGATTATATCTTGAGAAACCATCCATGAGGGATAACATTTCATATCCTACTGTTAGTTCCAAAATCATGTCAATATTTGGTAGAGGAAAGTCATCCTTAGGAAATGCTTTGTTTATATCTCAAAATTATGTACAGATGTGGATGCCCCCTATTGGTTTCATTACTAGTACAATATTGGAAATCAATTTTGCATAGTCAATTGATCTGATAAAGCTGACATCCAACAATTTTTTAGTTCATATTTGACTAATAAAGCAATTTGCGAGTGCATTTTCCTTAATTTCTTCTTCATAGGTTTAACACCTTTTGTATGGAAAATGATGTAGTACCAGGTCAGGATCCAGTCCAGGCATGCCGGCATATGACCATGCAAAGTTAATATGTCTTTCTATGAATAAGTTATGAAATTCAAGTTGCTCTATTTCTGTCAAAGATGTCACAAAATAGATTACCCGAGGATTATCTTTAGTGCCTATGTTGATCTCCATAGATTCCTCAACTAACATTGGTGACCTTTCTTGAGTAATGGGGAGAATGTTCAATCCTCCATCCTTGGGTGCCTCAGAGAGGTTTTCACCCTTAGATGCATCCATATTTTTTTCTTTTTCATCGTCCAAAGGTTCCTTTCAATTTTCACCTAGGGACTCGTCAATTTTATTTTTTTCATTGTTTTTCTTATTGTTTCTACTTTTTCGATTGGAGGGGTGAACTGACTCCCCAAAATAAGCCATATTATCCAATTCTATGGTAAATCCAACCTTATGGTCACCACTAGGTATGCCTTCTCACAGTCCTATGAGATCAGCTATTGCTTCATCGTTCTCAAAGGTATCTAAGATGGGGATGTCTTTTTTATCCCAATCAATAAGCTAGGGATATACCAGGGGCATGTCATCATCATAAGTATCAAAGGTAGAGTCTGATAGGGTGAGGATAGACCTATTGACATGGTCACAAAAGTTTCTTATCAAATCCTCCTTATTCTTTTTCTTAGGAATAGGTAGATTCTGAGATGGACCCACTGTAAAGGTTTGGTTATCAGAAGTGGGTTCATCGATTTTCCAAGAGTTAGGATCAATGGATTCCAAAAAGTAACATTTGAGCCATTCTTCTTTTTTCAAAGACATTTGAGGACGAGAATTAGGTGGATTTTGCAAGGAATTAAGCATTTGGTCAAGTTCCCCAAATAGTTTATTGAGGCCCATGAAAGAGGTGGAGGAGAGGGAATCCCACTCATATTCATTAGAGTCGGGAGAGTCACAATAGCATTGTTCAGATGGCTCATTGGATGTTTTGATATCTTTGGAAGCACTTACTTCCTTTTGTAAAGGTGATGTAGTACTAGAAACACCAATCTTAAGTAGTTGAAATCCTAGCCCTAGGAATTTTGGTTGGTTAGAGACAATGATGGGTTCAGCCCTCCCATTCTGATGTAGTCCTAGCCCGCTATGTCCATCATATCCTTTGTTTTGCATTATCTTAAAACCTTTTCCATATTGATCTATAGGTATTTGAGTGGGCAGAGGAGGTTCTTCATTGTCTTCTTTATATAACCAAGAGGTCACATCTTCTTCATTTATAGCTTATCTACTTAGTTCCCCCCATTTTTTGAAAGTCATTGTGGGAGGGATGTGTAATGTGACAAAGGATTATCTCCTATTTTTTGTTGGTAGACTGTATGATTTAGGAGGAACCAATTGGATGATACAATAAGATGCTTTCATATGATATTCTCCACAACCATTATCTCGGATATCAACCTTAGGAGTGGAAGGTGGTGTTTGGGAAGTAGATGTTTTGGAAAGAGTGGATAGATCGATATACTGGGATGATTTGGATGATGAAGCCTCCTGATTAATAGGAACCTATTGTTGGGGTATTCCATGTAGATTATGCAATAGTGGAAAGGATCAGGATCACCATCTATCATGATCTTGGTGCCATTGTATGGGAATTTAAGGAATTGATGGTAAGTGGAAGGGACGGCCTTCATAGCATGTATCCATGGTCTGTCGAGCAAAAGGTTATATGGGAGGATGAGATCCAAGACTTGGAATTAGGTACCCATAATTGCAGGACCAATTCTGATGGGGAGCGTTACAACTCCTTGAGATGATTTTTCTTTGTCATCATATGCCTTAAACACAATGCTCTAAGTAGTTTCCACACATGCCTCTGAGAAGCCTAATTCCTCAACCAATTTCAAGGTGCAAAGATTCAAACCTGCTCCTCTATCTACCAAGAATCATCTAACTTTTTTTTATATGAACAAGAACTTCCAGGTGCAATGGGTCATTGTGGTGTGTCTTCTCAGTTGACTAATCTTGTTTAAAGAAGATAGCATGATGAGATTTGATTAGGTATCCTACCATCTCCTGGAATCGATTGACATCAAGGTTGGTGGAGATGGTCGTGCTTTGCAAATCTTTGTCTAAAATAGCTCGATGATCAGGTGATATACTCATCAGTTCCAAAATAGAAATTTGCACTGGGTCTTCCCCAACTGGTCAAGTAAATTATACTGAGGCTTGGAGGACTATGGTTGTTGCTATGATGGAGAACCTTTGATGGTTATCTTGGTTCGGTGAGCGTTGACAGCACATTCAAGAGTTTTCTTTATGGTAATAGTTTTGATATGCCCATTGGCAGCTTGAATGTGATTCATGATTGGGCCTTGGTTATAGTCATACTTGACATTAGCATAGTTGGCCTGGTTATTGGTCTTATTTCCTGAACTAGAGGTTTTTCCTTTTCCATGCTCATGTAATGGATCAGTAAAGACCTTGTGATCATTGTTTGAGGATTTTTGTTTTTGTCCATTAACTTCAATAGTTTTGTTTTCCATGAGATCCTGTAAAATGTTCTTCAACTATCAACATTGTGGTAGACTGTGTCCCTTAGTTCGATGGAAATTGCAAAAAGCATTGTCATCCCACCAAGAGGGTTTAAGTTGTCCAGTATAATATTTTTTTGGATCAGGAAGTTGAATGAGTTTTTGTTTCATTAGTTCTTTGAAAATTGATTCAATTGGTTCCCCTAGGGGAGTGAACTTGTGTTTTGGAAACCTCTTCTGTGTTCATGGTTGTTGCATGTTTTGGACAAGATTGGCAGTTTGGTCGGAATTGTATGGTGTGTCGTTAGAGGGGTTGTGTCCTCTAAATGTAATTATTGGTCCTACATGTAGGGTTTTAGCATCGACAATGCCATCATTGTGATGTTCTTGTTTCGATACCAAAATTTGTTCCTTTCATTAGGAGTGCTTTGAACCTTTGGATTTCTGTTTGACATCTTGATTTCACCTTTGTCAATGAGAGCCTTTTCAAGTATGATACCCTTTTCTACTAGTTCTACAAAAGAAGTGCAACAGTGTACTCTTAGGCCACTTCTCAATTTTGAATTAAGATTTTCTAGGAATATGGTGACCTTTTGCTTTTCGAGTATTTCAATAGGCCATCAACTAGCTAGGCTCCTCCATCTCTGGAAGAAGGTGATAAATTTCTCTCCTTCATCATGTGTGGTATGAAATAAGGATGCTATTGTGATTCATTTTCAATGTTAAAGGTGAAATGTTCAATAAGTTTTTCAACAAGTTCACCCCATGACCTAATGCCATATGGAAGTTGAGAAAACCATTCAAGTGCTATTCCAACAAGGCTTCATGGAAAAAGTCTCATGAGATATGTGGGGTTATATGCAAAGTCTATGCACATTGTGGAAAATTCTCTTATGTGCTCAATAGGATTATGCTTCCCATTATACTTAGGCAAGTTTAGTATAATATATCCATGTGGGAATGGTGTCATGTATAAAGCTTTGTCAAAGGGAAATGGACATAGGTATTTTTCTGAAAAAATATTTTTTCTAGACATCGCCATGTTGTCCATTCGTTGTTAAAGGGCTTGCATTTGTGTTTGTAGAACATCCACTTGTGTAAATGATGTGTCGGTGGCATTGTTGGGGTCTATGTAAGTGTTTTGGAATCCAATGTTCTGTGATGAATTTTGGTTCAGTGTAGGAATGAAGGGTGGATTTTGATTTGGAATGTGAGAGAACAAGTTTTGGTTTGATGTTGGTTGATTGAGAACGTGAATGTTTTTCGAAGGATCGGGATAGTTCCCAGATTGTATTTGAGGTATGTTTCCTATTTGTGAAATCCCTATTTGTAGAATGGCACTAGTGGTGTTGATGTTTGGTATAGTAGTTGTCATTTTTATGTTGAATTTTCACCTTTTGGTTCTAGTATCCGTGCCGAAGGGATTTGACGATGATGCCCCTATGGTAAAATTAAGGCCTTTTGTCATGCTCGATGTACCAAATGGTGATGTATGTACTATTATGGCACTTTGTGTAGGTACTCCAAATGGTATAGCTATAGCTACTTGAGGAATAGAAGCACTAGATGTCATCATGTTTTTCCCTTGGGTAGATGAAGTTTGCAATGTGTGAATGCCAAATCTAAGAGGTAATGTGGCACCTTCTACTAATAATTTTTCTAGATATCGTTGAGGATCTTGTGCCAAGTATTCAACTACAAAAGAGGAAAATTTTGGATCTTGGGCAGTAGCATCTCAGTCCTCAACTATAACATGTCCTTGTTGGTCTCTAGTGATAAATTTTTCCAATAAAGTTTTGTGAGATCTTGATGTCCCTGATGGGGGTTTGAAAATGGATTGATAAAGTCTTGTGGATCATCCATTTCTCTTTGTTTCCTTTTGGACCTTCTTTCAACCATGTAATATATGCTCAAACTGTGGATGATGTAGAATTGTGTCTATGAATGATATGATTTTAGTCTATGTCTTTTGTATTTTCTTTGATATAAGGAATGAATGCTAATGCAACTATATTTTTGTTATTTTTTGAAAAATAAGGAATGTCTAAAATGATGTTGTCCTAGAATGACTATGTCTAAGTACGCAAAAGTATAGGAAAGCTTTTAAAGGTAATCAATTTTGGGAAATTTGAAAAGGGGTTACTAACCATCCAAAGTGTAACCACGACTTCTATTTATTTTTTCAAAGGACCATTTGTGAGACTAAAACCAAGAGATAAAGTGAGTTCCCAAACTAGACTGACGAGCTGGAAAACAATCACCAAGATGACAAAAGATAACAAGTGTGACAAGTAACTAGGTTCAATGAAAATTTTTTGTTGAAGCAAAGGTTTATCCAAAGTATGGAAAGTTGGCCTATTCAAAAATATGCAAAGGTGATTGTCCTAAAAGTATGATTGATCTAAAGCTATCTAGGACTCCTAAAATGTAACTAATGTTTGTAACTAGTGTGTCTATGGCTATAGGTAGGTGATACTAAAAGATGCATTCGTGAAAATCATGAGAAAATATTTCTGGTTTCTATTCAGAGATCATTGTGAAAGGATAATCAGAGACTATTTTTGACTATTTCACCTCAGACTCTGACAGTAGAATACATTTTTTTGGTTATCAAGAAATTGCGGTTCAGGTTAACAGATGCATCGCAGAAACTAATGGATACGGTTTTCAATGTCAAATGTGGTTTACTAGTAAAATAATGTCTCAGGTCTATGACAAGCAGATGCATTATTCCAGAAAGCAAATGTGGTTCATCATATCATATGTGTCGCAGGGGTTTTTATATGCGGTTTTCGGTCTCATATTGTTGTAGGTTTGACACTTGTTACTCAGGATATCATATGTGATTTTTTGTGTGACAGATGCAAGTTTTCTATGTGACAGTTGTGGTTCATAATAGTAGATGTGATTATCTATGGCAGATGTGGTTTACTGTAAATTTGTAGGTTTGTTTTAGTTTGATTTTGATCAAATTTTGGAAAATAGAAGACAGTCAAAAAAAAATTTGTTCTGGTTTGGTTTTGATGTGAAATTTTTTAAATTCAAATAGACAAGTATGATCCTATGGTTGGCCAGGACAATATTTGTTGAGTTCCCACTTGGATTTCTCTAGCTACGCTTATTCAGAGTGGATGATTAGAAGCTTGACCACACTGGATCCCCTCCATGAAACTCACTTCTATGGGTCAGCCAAGCTTTCAGTTCTCATGAATCTCCCATGAAAAACTCTTCATCTCTACTAAGAACCACAAGTATGTGGGATGGCTTCAAAGGTCTGACCTCTTTCACTAGCAAATAGAGGTATTTTGGTAATCTAAAAACAAATGGCTTTTAATAAAGGCACTCGTTCAAGTGGCTATACATGAGGCAAGATTAAATTGTCTATATAACAAATATGCACCTATAATGCTAAATTTTCCATTAGCATTCACATTTATATACCAGTCGGGAGTAGCTTGGCTTTAGCTTCATTTCCAGTTTGAGTCACCTTGGGGTGAGTACCTTTTCCCACCAAGGAAGGCCCAGTTCTAGAGTCAATAACAATTTACATTACGCCCAGGATCGCACAAGTGCGCAAGGGGAGAGGATACTCTTATTATTGAATCAGGTTTTAATCTAAACAAAATGTGCGAATGCACCAAACATAGAGAACAATGATTTATTTTAAGCACCAAATGAATTATGATCTAATCTAATCAAACAATCAGTTTCAAAATCAATCTTCGACAAGTGTCCTACATCAGATTTCATTAGTAGTTTGAATCTTTTTCTTCATCAATCGTCCTACAAAAATAGTTTGTATATTTGTCTTCTACAAATCATCCTGCAAAAACTATATTAAGTCTACAAGATCACATGCAACAAACTCTAAATTAGTCATAACGAAAAACTGCAATTTAAAATGAAAACTCAAAATTTTAGAAATTAGAAAAATATTTGTTTACCAACCAGATGCATCGCAGGAAGCCATAGATGTGTCAAAAAAAGTTAGATGTGTCATTTGATTCTTCATATGCGGTTCATGGGGTTAGATGTGTCATTTTGTGCCTTAGATGCATCGATCCGTACCTGTTCCTGCAAAAATCAAATTCTATATGGACTTTTTTTGAAGATTGTGTCTTCACATTGGGTTCACTAGATGTAGCACAGGGAAAATTCATAGGTTAAGCAATTCAAAGCGTAATTTAAACTAAACCCAAGCTAAATAATTGAGAAAAATGGAAAACATGCATAAACAAAGGATTTTACCAAACACACATTTCATTCCATGAATAACCTCCATTATCCTTCTCCATTTCACCATTGTATGATACTTTCCCTCAGATTTTCATTAAGCATGCAAGTATGGCCTCATGATCATGATAATAGTAAAACATTGAAGATTCTCAAGTTGCTTCCAAAACTCGTAAGATTTCAGGAGGATTAATAATGATGAAGGTAAAGCCCATTTATAGAAAATATGATTTTCGAATGATAGGCTTAGATTGAAGATAATTAATTAACGATTTAGATTAAAAGATGTGACATGCAATAGGATTAGGGTTAAATTAGTGTAAGTGATAAAGCATGAATGGTGGAGATTAAATTAAATAATAATTTAATCTTTAGTGGAAACTAGTCGAGACATAGAAGAATAAAGATTGCATGTAAAAGATAAAGATTGTCATGGATAGAAGATAAGAATAAATTAATTAAATAATTAAATTTATTTAATTAATTGAGGTTTGCATGTAGAAGATAAGATCTAATCTAGATAACAGACTAATTAACACAAAAAGTTTGTTCATTAAAGATAATCAAATATTATCTCACCAGATAACTGAATGATCTAATTATATCTAGACTTAAGTGATAAATGACTAATTAGATAACAAAGAGATTATTTAATTATAGAGGAATATGCTATGGATAAATATTTTTATGAATTAAATAATGATTTAATTCAACATTCAATATTTTGAGATTAAATTAAATAAACAAAGATTTATTTAATTAAAGGGAGAAAAGGCTAAGGAATAATTAAATAATTTAAAATGATTATTTAATTATAGTTGAATGTGTCATAAGAATAAACTAAATAATAGTTTATTTAATTTTAGAAAGAAGATAAATTTAATTAGTGACATAATTAAATAAATAATATTTATTTAATTAATCAAGGAAGAATAAAGGCCAAAATGAATTAATTAAATAATTAAAGTTATTTAATTAATATAGGACAAATGAATTTAGAAAATAATTAAATAATTAACATTTTTTAATTATGAAAAATGAAGATAAGAATTATGAAGAAATTAAAGTCGCGGGCCTCGGACAATTTTTAGTGACTACAGTGGTAATCATGAAAATGCAAGTATCCTCAAAAAGGTTTATAATGTCAAAGGGGAAATCATTGATGACGTCATTATGTAATGTGTTTAACCAAGAGGAAGAGTTAACTTCCTTAAATGAATCACCCTTTCCAAGAAGGGTCACTTTGGTTGTGGTGAATCCAAGACCAAGGTTTCTAGGATGTTTCTCAATATCAAGAGGTTCTCCCAAGCCATGATTGTTTAGACCAAGCCTTTCATTATTGTTATATATGATACCTTTCAGTAGCTAAATCCCTTTGTTGTTTTCATCCATGGGAAGTGAAGGTACTTCTTTCTCATCTTGATATAGCCACTCTAATGTATTATCCTCACAAATGACTTCCTTATTTAAATCTCCCCACTTTATAAAAGTGGTAGGTGCTATCTTGGTTGTCTTTGTCACTTTTTCAATATGCTAAGGTTTTCCATAGGATCTAGGAGAAAGAGGAAGCTCTCCCATAGCAAAATATTCCTTGAGGTTATAATCTCCACAACCATTGTCTTTGATAACTTCCTTGATCTTTGGGATGATCTTCAATGTCAATGCATTAGACTTAGATGTGGATGGTAGGGTAGATGGGTCGACATAGGATGAGAGCATCAAAACTACATCGTTCTTAGGAACTTTTGGCAACTTATAATACTTCTCCTCTATGTTTTTACAATAGAAAAAAGGCTCAAGATCACCATGGATGGTTATTTCTCTATTCTCGTACGAAAAACTTGATGCATTGGTGATAGGTCAAGGCTATCACTTGCATGGCATGAATCCATGGTCAACTAAGAAGTATATTGTAAAGTAGATCAAGATCAAGGACTTGGAAAGTTGTTTCTACAATAGTTGGTCCTACTTGAATGGGTATCTTGATAGTTCCTTTTGAACTCTGCCCATTGTCATCATAAGATCTAATAGTGACACCTTTTGCTTTCTCAATTACATCTTCAAAGTAGCCTATGTTTTTTATCAACTAAAGGTTGTAGATGTTTAGACCAGCACTTCCATCTACCAAGACTCTTTTAACTTTTTTCTTATATATGTAGACCTCAAGATGTAAAGCACAGTTATGAGATGGTTATAGTGGGAGGTCACTCTCAGAAAATGTAAGTTGATGGATGGATGTGATGTTTCCAACCATAGCTTGGAATTGATCATTATCAATATCATTAGGTATGGATGATGATGAAAGAGCTTTTTCTAAGATACCCTTGTGTTGGGGAGATTTTCAAGAGTTCCAAGATGGAAATTTGAGTGGGGGTTTTCTTTAATTGATCCAAGAGATTATAATCTGTAGGATTTTTTTTTGATGGGGTTTTAGGTTGTGATGAGGCTCCTTGGATAGTTACCTTCCCTCTTCATGTGGTAAATTCACACTCAACATCAGGACCTTTTATCATGATGATGGATATGTGATGATCACATGCTCCTACAACATTGTTGTACACATGATTGACTTGATGGTAACCTTTTCCCTTTCAATTATCATTTCCCTTGTTATGACCTGGCATCGGGATCTTCTATATCCCAAGGTTTTTTTTTTTTTTTTTTAGACTGCAGGAATCATGTAGCACGACCCCATATAAATTGCAGTGTGCCTGGTAAACTTTTTAACGTGACCGGCGGGGCTGGTGCGACACACCCTCCGGTACCACGAGGGTGGGGGAGACTAGACCTCGTGACCAACCTCCTGCAACAGGAAAGATTTAGCCAACCGAGCTAAGGCCCCAACCCCATATCCCAAGGTATTGATTCTAAGGTTGTTGGTCAATTCTTAACTCTCTATTATCAATGAGGTCTTGGATAATTGTTGGTCAATTCTTAACTCTCTATTATCAATGAGGTCTTGGATAACATTCTTTGTTTTCATGCACTTTGATGTTTTATGTCCCTTGGTTTTGTGAAAGTCAATGATCCTCATATTTATACCAAGGAGGTTGTACTTGATATTCTTGATAGTTTTTCTAATCTGGAAATGTGATGAGATTCAATTGAATCAACTTTTGTAACACTATTTCGATAGGCTCCCCAAGGGTGTATATTTATGTCATTGTGGGTAATTGTTATGTCTAGGTTGTGGTCCTCTTGGGGGGTTTGCATTGTTGATCGTCTATTGATTATTTAGTGGTTGTGTGTTTTGTTGTTGTGTATTCAATTTTGATGGAGCACTTATCACAACCTTCGCATCAAATATGCCATAATTAGTAATGTTCTTATTTTTGGCCTATATACGAGGTTTGTCACTAAAACTAGATGATGGAAGATTGTATTTGTATATTTGTGTTGCTCTTTTCCGATGAGGGCTCTTTCAGTGTTAATGCCTTGGATATTATTTCGTCATATTTCTACACACATTCAATCCTTAATTGGAAGGCTAGATCAATTTCTACATTTCCAGCAATGATTTCTACTTGTTGCTTCTCTTGTATTGGCCACTTACATTTGCTTGGTCTATGTCTCCATCATTGTAAGAATGATGCAAATGCTTCTCCCTTTTTTTTTTTAAGGGTATATAGTTCCTCCAAGCTTACATCTATATCAATATTGTAGGAGAAATGTGCTACAAACTGATCTATTATCTCTTGGAATGTTCAAATTCCTAGAGGTAGGTGTGAAAACCATTCTATAGCTTGGCCTCGAGAACTTCTTGGGAATAGATGCATCAAGTATGAATCGTTATATGCTACTTCAATGAATGCCACATAAAATTCCCTAATGTGCTCCTCGAGATTACCACACCCTTGTACTTTTCAAATTTTGGTATTTCAAATCGTGGAGGGAATGGTACCATTCTGATATTGCAATCAAATGGGTAGGGACAAATATTGCACTATGTATGACTTTTTGGTTTTCCTTACTTGAATATCTTGGATTTTTTGTGTGAGTGTCATGATTTGTGAAGATATGTCATCTATAGGATTGTTCAATGGTGCAGCATATGTGTAGAATTATGGGATGGTGGATGAATTGTAAGCCATATTTTGATATGATGGTGTATTGTTACCAATTTTTCACTATAGCTCAATTGGTGGAGCTGGTTGATTTTGTTATATCTTAAAGTGAAGGTTCAATTATTTTTGCATGTGCTTTAAGTGTTGTTTTCACCATATTCATCAGGTATCAGTTGTGCAAGTTTTTTGAGAAAATTGAGTATTAGAAGTATTGCTCAATGCTTTACAAATCAAGTGGAGTACAAAAAAGAATATACAAATGATTAAGCATATTAATTTCTTTCATTTATTTCATGGTGCTATTCACATTACAATACTTCATTTTTTTGCAAGAATACAAATGATGGTACAAATTTGTATTTTGATGCATTTCTTTCAGAATGAAAATGAAAGAAGAAAACTGAAGAATTCACACAAGCCATGGTTTTTAGTTGATTCCATTCATTGCAGAAGTAAATTCTATAACTGAAGGTAATAAAGAATAAGAAGAAGATAGCAAGACATATCCATCATTTCCTGATTCTTGATCTTCAGTTGAGATGCTTGCTACTTGCTATATTCTGCTTTCGATCCCAAGTACACCTGCAAAAAGCTAGGAAGGTCCTATTAGAGCACCGAATATGAGTTATACTACAAGCTCTACCAACAGAAATATAATCCACTCCTCGAAATACATGGAATCAACTAAAAGGAAAAGTGATTTAACAGGAGCAGCAACAATGGAGGCTCAATCTTCATCAAAAAATGAAACCCTAGCTCATACATGGTGGCGCTCTTCACAGCAGAGCAAGCTTTTGAAAATCCAAATGATGCGAATGATGCAAAAAATGGTGTTTTTGTTATTAGGGTTTTCCCCAACCCTAATTTGACCTAGGGAATATATTGCCTTAGTTTTAAGAAATGATAATTTCTAAGTCAAAAATGCATCATGGTGGTCGACATTTCTATATGCCTAAGTCCCTTAGGATTTAGTTTTAATGCATTATCTTTATAAATCCCTAAGGAATTTTATTTTATTTACCTTGGTGAGACATATGCCTTAGTTTTTTTATTGATTCTATAGAAATCAATTACAATGTAAGGATAATATGCATTATTTTTTATGATTTTTTCTAAGGAAAATCAAAGTGTAAATGGAGTAATAATTTTATTATTTTTGCAAATATTTTCCAAAAATCTTCATTGCAAAAATAGGTCAGATTGAGAAGCTGCAAATCATGTAAAGCAAGGATAAAACAATGCTTTATAAATTGTTTTATTCCTTTGCTATTTTAAGTAGATTGATATTGACTTTTCCTCTTGGTCGGATTTGAGCTACATGGAGAGGGGATAAGGTGTGTTTTTTTCTTTTAAAGCAAAGCAGACCTATTTTTAGGTACTTTTCAACATGCACATGCAAAAAGTGAGACTTTTCCATTTCAGTTACTCTTTTTGGGGCAGTTTTTGATGCTTTTCCTGGAGCTTTCTTCTTAAGCTCGAATTAGGGTTTTGAGATATATCTTGAAGAAACACTTAGTGTTTTTCTTAGTTCAGATTATTGTTTCTTGCTCTGATACACATTTTGAGAGCTTGTAAACTTTTTGTACTCAATTTCAGACTTTGGCATACTCCTTTAGCTCAATAAAAGTAACATTCCTATCTCCAATTTCTAATTCTATTTTGCATTTTTAGTATGATGTCTACATTGTGATTCTTTTTATAGATCATTTTCATGTTCTATTATTGCAGATCATTGATACAAAAGGTTCATGTAATGCAAGTTGCATGTTGTGTTTAAGTCTAAACCTACATGCAAATCATATGTACTGGGTGTTCATGAGAGATTGTGAATTCATTGTTGTTTTCTAAAGATTGTTTGTGGGTAGAATACCAAAGTCACCACTAAGTTTTGGAATCATATTAGATAAGTTTTACATTTTAGTCATATTTTCTATCTATTTTTCCCAGAAATTCACTTAGAATAGGATTCATCATTCAGAGAACCAGCTCACTCTGGAGATTCCCTTTTCACATAGATTACCCACATCTGAAAAGGGTTTCCATGTTTCAACAGATAGTTTGATTTATGAAATCTAACAAAGGGTGCATATCTGATTGACAACAGTTTTTGGCATGCCCAGTGCGACTCTGAAAATCAATTTCAGAGAATTTTTCAATATTCTAAAGTTGTTCTTCGGTGTATGCAACAAGTTCAGACTTTTGGAGGCTCATTTCAATATACCCGGTGACTCCATTTCTGATTTTGCATGCAAACTTAGTGCAGCCCGTGCATGAGAAAAGTACAAACCAGATCAAGTTCTACACCTTTCGAATACCGACAATTGTCCCCACCACAAAGGAGAGGTAGAACAACAAAGAGGTTGTTTGAAACACCTGCGAGGTCAAGATCAACACCTCCCATTTTCATCTCTTTGGTTTTATCACCACGAGTTCCTATTCCTATAGCACAAGCACCGCCAATGGCAGTGCCAAGACACCACCCATTTGCACCTTTTAATGGGGGCATCACATTGAATATTGTTCAACACGATGACATCCCAGCAGCAACCCTCAGAAGTCTGCCATACTGTACTGGGGAAGATCACACAACGTCAGTTGACCACATCTGAGATGTCGACACCTTATACTCAGTTCATAACGTCACTCAAGAGAACGTGGCACTGAGGATTTTGGATGCATCACTGAAAGGGAAATCCTTGTAGTGGTTTAGAGGTCTTCGGCCAAACTCCATCACAACATGGGATGAATTGGGTGATGGATTACACTGCTAATTCGAGGATAGGCCAGATAAAATGTCCTTGTTAGAATAATTAAGCATGATTCAGAGGGCACCGCACGAACAGTTGGCTGATTTCAACTACCGATTTCAGAGAACCTGGGATAGAATCCTTGCAACAGTAAATCCTTTACCAACTCATGTCTTTCTATTTTCTTAAAATCCTTAAATAGAAAATTTTTGGTCATTACTCAATCTATGGGTGGGCACACACTCCCTAACGCTTATGACATCGCCATTAGAGCTAAGAATTGTCTAATCCAAGCTAGAGATATAGCCCCCAAGACTCCTATGCCCTTATTTCCTGAAATACAGTCGCCTATTCCTATCGTTCTACCCCCTTTAGTTGTTATCCCACCTATTCCAGCAATAGGTCATCAAAACGCAGCCCAAGAGATTGTTGCTCTAGCCCAAAACCAAGAGTTTCAAGAAATAAAAAGTATATTGAAGACCTTCAAAAATGATTTAGTAAGCCTTAAAAAACATGTTGTTCAAGAGCATAAGCCCTATCAAGCCTCGTACCAGCATAAACAGCCTAATAGGCTAGCCTTTCAAAATGATTACCAAGGCCAAAGGAAAAGTTTTAACCCAAGACCGTTCCAGCCATATAACCCAAACACTGCCAGCTCGTCAAAGGAGCTTTTGCCACAAAATAACATTGCCCAGGATTGTGATTGGTATTATCCATGCAATCAGCCCCATAACCAGTCAGCATGTGTGAACGGCATGAGAAATCAGGCATTAAGAGTTCTAAATTTTGTGGCGTGAACAACCAAGATCAACAAAGTTCTCTTGTTTAAGCCAACACTAGATCAAAAAATAGAGCCATGGATTTGGGGTAGCCAGCTAGAAATTCATAGCAGCAGCTTACAAAAGACAAGCAGCCTATTTCTCCATCAAGTATTAATGCTACAGCGCAATCTAAGGTGACAGAGAGGCCAAGAGATACCTAGAAAGGAACAATCAAGAACACATTTGCAACCTTTGCAGAAGCAAAATGATGTTGTTGTAACAAAAAACCAACAGAAGGTAACACCTACTTCTTTCAATATTGTTGAACATCTCAGAAAGTCTACTGTCAGCATGTCAGTATTAGATGCTTTGCACATCCCAGGTCAGAAAATTTTACCGCAAGATGATTTAGCCGAGCTTTCCATTTCTGATGATGCTAATCAAGAAGGTGCTAAGATTGTACTTGCAAATGACCTGGAGGTTAAGAATGATCAGAAAACTAAAGAGGTAAAGCCTCCCTTGTTTTACTTAAGTTTGATTATTTGTGATAAAATAGTACATAATTGTATGGTAAATTCTGGTGCAAGTAGCTCAGTTATGCTTAAGAGTATGGCTGATAAGCTAGGTCTTTTTTATGAGCCTAACCCCTAGAAGGGCATAGTTCAGTTGGATGCATCTGTTGTTAAGACTATTGGTATAATCAAAAATCTAGCCCTTACTTTGCATGCATCCCCAAATTTCGTAATCCATTAGGATACACATGTTATTGATTTACCACCCCACTTTTCCATTTGCCTCTCAAGGGATTTTACAGCCAAGCTGGGTGGGTTTTTGTCCTTTGATTGGTCTCACCTATTTTTTAGAACAAGGTATGGAATGAAAGTGACCATAAAGTTTGAGCCACTAGCCAAAAACCATATCAAACCATATTCTTTGAATCCTATAAATGCTAAACTCTACGTCACCCCTCTACTGGAGGAACAAACCATGACCTCAGACTGTAGCACCCCTATAGAAAATATGAATCTAGATGAATGGGCAACCAAATATCACGAGCTTTATCCTTTTCAACACATAGATGAGATAGGATTAGTAGTTTATATGATTCATGAACCTGATACTAATATGCCTAATCTGTTTAAAGCGGAAGGATAGCCTACAGAGATAGAAAATGAGCTTTGGAAGATTTATTTTGATGGCTCAAGGAGCAATGTAGGTGCTGGTGGTGGAGCCATGCCAATTTCACCAGATGGAGATAAATATTTTTTATCTTTCAGGTTTTCTTTCAGCTGTACAAATAATACAGTTAAATATGAAGCATTGGTGCATGGCCTGGAATGGGCCTAAAAGAGATGTATTAAATCCTTACAAGTTTATGGTGATTCGGAGTTAATAGTAAATCAGGTCAGAAATCTAAATGTTGCAAAAAATGACTTGCTAAAGAAATATAAGCATCGTGTATGGGATTTAATGGAATTTTTTTATGCTTTTAATATCATTTCAGTTCCTAGAAATGAAAATAAGCATGGCGATAGGCTCACTACCATAGGAGCCCAATTTGATATTCCAAATGAGATTCACAAGGTAGTGTCACGTCAATATGTAAAAATTGTAGTCAAACCTTCTGTACCTGATAATAATGTGAGTTGGCAAGTTTTTGATAGCGATGAGCAAATTGTGAGTTTTCTAATTATTGAAGCTGAGTTTGTAGATGGAAACCACCAAAAGTGGCAGTAGCAGTATGATAACCAAATTGTGCAGTTAAAAACAAACAAGTTTCCAAAGGGTTTGGTGACCTTGGAATTTTTTTCAACTTAGATGACCAGGTACAAAAATATAAATGCAACATGACTGTGAGTGATGGACATCTTGAGCATTTGGAACAAATTTTTTAGAGATGCAGAGAGTTCAGAGTGTCTCTCAATCTAAAGAAGTGTATTTTTTTTGTACACGAAGTTAAACTCCTTGGACACATTTTTTTGAAGCAAGGTATTTCCATAGACTCTGAAAGATTCTCTGCAATTCTTGAGTTACCATTACCAACTCACAAGAAAGGCTTGCAAAGCTTTCTTGGAAGAATAAATTTTGTGAGAAGATTTATACCTAATATTGCATCCTTGTTGCAACCTCTTACTGATATGTTGAAAATGAATATACCATTCAATTGGACCAGAGAAGGTAAGAGGAGCTTTAAGTAGATTAAAGAAGCCCTTGACACTACTCCTACTCTCATTAATCCAAATTATGACAAATATTTCATTCTTTATGCCTTTGGAGGGGTAGATACTATTTCAGCTTTGTTGTGCCAGGAAAACGATGAAGGCTTGGAGCAACCTGTAGCATTTTTCAGCCAGGTATTACATGACTATGAGGTGAAGTATTCTTTTGTCAAGAAGCATGTTTTTGTTGTTGTAAGAAGCCTCAAAAAATTTAGGCATATGTTATTAAATAGCAGAATTCACTTATTGGTTGCTCATTCAACCATTAAGGACTTCTTACTTAACCGTGAAATTAATGATAAGCATGTTGGTTGGATAACCAAAGTGATGGAGTTTGATGTTGATATTAAAATAACCAAGCTTATTAGAGGAAAGGGTTTGAGTGAACAGATTGCAGAAAATACAACAGGCAGCAGCTTAAAAGAAGTTGAAAGTGTTGATACAGTACTAAATAATGATGATGCAATTGTTGTTTCAGTTCCTGCTGCTACCTAGGTGCAGCAAATGATACACTATTTACAAACTGGTGAGTACCCCGAAGGTTTGGACATAGAAAAAAGAAGGTATTACAGATTACAGTCCATTCATTTTGCAATTGTTGATGGCATTCTTTATAGGAGATACTTTCAAGGTATTTTATTAAGGTGCATTGAGCCTGATCAAGTTCACAAGCTATTAGCAGAATTTCATGATGGGCCTTCAGGAGGCCACTTTGCTACAAGAACAACAGCCCTAAAAATTATGCCGGCTATTTGTTATTGGCCAGATCTATTTAAAGATGCTATTGCTTGGGTCCAAATATGTGAAAAGTGTGCTTTATTTTCTGGAAAACAGAGGCTTGCAGCTCTGCCTCTGCATCCAATTCAAGTGGAGCAGCCATTTTCCAAGTGGGGTTTAGACTTTATTGGGCCAATCAACCTGCCTTCAAGCGCAGGTCATAAGTGGATTCTTACTATGACAGATCACTTCACTAAGTGGACCGAAGTTGTTGCTTTGAAGGAAGCAAACGAGACTTTTGTACTTACTTTCTATCAAGACTTAGTGTCGAGATTTGGTACTCCAAATTCAATAATCTCTAACAATGGTTTAGATTTTATTGGTTTAAGGATTTTTGATTGGCCAGTTAAGAATAACATTTATTTGAACACATCTTCTAACAATTATTCACAGGGTAAAGGTCAGGTGGAATCTACAAATAAGAATATGATTTGGATAATTAAGAAGACAGTTAAGGACAATCAATGGACATGGCATGAAAAGCTTAAGTTATCCCTTTGGGCTAATAGGGTGACTCCTAAAAGGGCCATTGGTTGTCCTCCTTATGTACTTGCTTATGGCAAAGAAGCTAAGTTACTTGTTTCTATTGAATTACCTACTTTGAGCTTTGTTAAAGAGTTGGAATTGTTGAATGAATAGCCTCTTGAGGTGAGATTTGCTCAATTGATAGAGCTTGAGGAGACCAGAAAAGAAGAATTAAGGAAACTTGAAATACATCAAGCTTAGAAGAAGAGCTCTTTTGATAAAAGGGTAAGACCACGAGATTTGATCATTGGTGATCTGGTCTTTAAGTGGAACGAATATAAGAATAAACCTAGATGGCATTCCAAATTTGATGTAATTTGGGATGGGCCTTTTGTGATCACAAAGTGCAAGGAGCACAACACTTTCCAACTTTCTATGTTGACTGGAGAGATGTTGTCTATCCCAGTTAATGGGATCCACCTCAAGCATTGCCTCTGAGATAAGTTCTATCTTGTAAATAAGTAGAGTAGTTGTTGCAAATAAGTGCATTATGCACATTTCATTTCAGTAGTTTTCTTTTCCCTAAGCGGTGTTGCACATGTTCTGTTGGCCACCAGGGCCTGTTAGTTTATTTTTTACATTGTTTGCTTTTGTTTTGTTGTTGTTTGGAGTGTTGTTGTTCAGATTTTTGAGTTTCATGAAGGGGAAAATTTGACTCCGCACCCAATGGAGTTTTAAAAGGCAACTGATCTAATGCTTAGCTGGCAAGCATTAAGCGGAAATGACCAAAATGTTACCAATTTTTCACTACAACTCAATTGGTGGAGCAAGTTGATTTTTTTATATCTTAAAGTGAAGGTTCAGTTATTTATGCATGTGCTTTAAGTGTTTTTTTCACCATATTCATCAAGTATCATTTGTGCAAGTGTTTTGAGAAAACTAAGTTTCAGAAGTATTGATCAGTGCTTTAGAAATCAAGTGGAGTACAAAACAGAATATTCAAATGATTAATCATATTAATTGCTTTCATTGATTTCATGGTGCTATTCACATTACAATACTTCAATTGTTTGCAAGAATACAAATGATGGTACAAATTTTCATTTTGATGCATTTCTTTCAGAATGAAATTTGAAGAAGAAAACTGAAGAATCTACACAAGCTGTCATTTTTAGCTGATTCCATTCATTGTAGAAAGTAAATTCTACAACTAAAGATAATAAAGAATAAGATAGAAGATAGAAGAAGACATATCCATCATTGCCTAATTCTTGATCCTCAGTTGAGACACTTGTTGCTTGCTTCATTCTACTTTTGATCCCAAGTACACCCACAAAAAGTTGGGAAGGTCTTGTTAAAGCTTTCAATATGAGTTATACTACAAGCTCTACCAACAGAAATATAATCCACTCTTCGAAATGCATGGAATCAACTAAAAGGAAAAGTGATTTAACAGGAACAACAACAATGGAGGCTCAATCTTCATCAAAAAATGAAACCCCAGCTCATACATGGTGGTGCTCTTCATAGCAGAGAAAGCTTTCCAAAATCCAAATGATGCGAATGATGCAAAAAAATGGTGTTTTTGTTATTAGGGTTTTCCCCAACCCTAATTCGACTTAGGGAATATATTGCCTTAGTTTTAAGAAATGATAATTTCTAAGTCAAAAATGCATCATGGTGGTCGAAATTTCTATATGCCTAAGTCCCTTAGGATTTATTTTCAATGCATTATCTTTATAAATGCCTAAGGTATTTTATTTTATTTTCCTTGGTGAGACATATGCCTTGGTTTTTGTTTTTTATTGATTTTGTAGAAATCAATTACAATGTAAGGATAATATGCATTATTTTTTATGATTTTGTCTAAGGAAAATCAAAGTGTAAATGAAGTAATAAGTTTATTATTTTTGAAAATATTTTCCAAAAATCTTCATTGCAAAAATAGGTTAGATTGAGAAGCTGCAAATCATGTAAAGAGAGGATAAAACAATGCTTTATAAATTGTTTTATTCCTTTGCTATTTTAAGCAGATTGATATTGATTTTTCCTCTTGGTCGGATTTGAGCTACATGGAGAGGAGATAAGGTGTTTTTTTTTTCTTTTAAAGCAAAGCAAACCTATTTTTAGGTACTTTTCAGCATGCACATGCAAAGAGTGAGACTTTTCCATTTCAGTTACTCTTTTTGGGGCAGTTTTTGATGCTTTTCCTGGAGCTTTCTTCTTGAGCTCAGATTAGGGTTTTGAGATATATCTTGAAGAAAAACTTAGTGTTTTTCTCAATTCAGATTATTGTTTCTTTCTCTCATACACATTCTAAGTGCTTGTAAACTTTTTGTACTCAGTTTCAAACTTTGGCATACTCCTTCAGTTCAATAAAAGCAACATTCCTATCTCCAATTTATGTCTCTATTTTGAAGTTTCAGTATGATGTCTACATTGTGATTCTGTTTATAGATCCTTTTCATGTCCTATTATTGTAGATCATTGATACAAAAAGTTCATTTAATGCAGGTTGCATGCTATGTTTAATTTTAAACCTGCATGCAAATCAATTATGTACTGGGTGTTCAAGAGAGATTGTGAATTCACTGTTGTTTTCTAAAGACTATTTGTGGGTAGAATATCAAAGTCACCATTAAGTTTTGGAATAATATTAGATAATTTTTACATTTCAGTCATATTTTCTATCCCTTTTTCCTAGAAATCCACTTAGAATAGGATTCATCATTTGGAGAACCAACTCACTCTGGAGATTCCCTTTTCACATAGATTACCCACATCTGAAAAGGGTTTCCATGTTTCAACAGATAGTTTGATTTTTGCAAATCTAAAAAAGGGTGCATATTTGATTAACATGTATTATATGGTGTGAATTGTTGATTGGTGTGATATTATGTATTTAGATATGATGATGGTAGTGGTGTGTTGTATGCTCCATATGAATGTTGATTTGGTGCAGGCGCACCCTAGCATGAATAGGCCTCCATGAGGAAACTTCAAGTTTGATTTACAATTAATGTCACAATGTTGTAAATAAGGCTTAAATGGTCATATTGAGTTTGTTTTATGTCATTTTTTGGCATTTGGGGTCATTGGGCTTTAAAATTTAAAAGTTGCACAATTTGACAAAAGTCGTCAATGCAAAATTTGTAAAATGCAACAAATTGAAAGAAGATGGAAGATCAAAGGTCAAGGTAGTTGTAAAATCAATTTTAGGCATTGTAATTTCTTTATAAAGTCTTATTGACACTTCACCTATTGGAAAAACAAGGATAGACAACTAAGAGGGGGGGTGAATCAGTTGTCCCAGAATATTTAAAATTTCCAAACTTAACTTGATCTCGGATCTAATGAATGAACAATAAACCACAGACAATCAGCACATCAGAAACACAAAGAACACCAAGATTTTTTTACATGGAAACCCTGTTAGGGGAAAAACCATGGTGGATATCATTCCACAATATTATACACTGTTAAAAGTATAATGAAGAATAATTGGAATGCACATGCATTCAGGAACACTGCCTAGAGCTCATGACTGCTCAAATATAAGAGTCCTCACTGCCTAAAGAAGACACAGTCTTACAGTAATTCAAATTAGATCTGTAAGGTGTGAATTGAGAAAATAGCTTCTAGAAAAGCTTGATTTCAATTCTGATTAAGCACAGAAGCACTCCTTCACACTTCGCTCAAACTTCTTCACACTTTGCTCTGAAATCAGATGATTAGATCACTATTTGCACACTTTCTCTTTCTCTAGCACTTCTTCACTATGTAACTTCACACAAAGAACTGCTCTTATATATCCACAACATTGAATTACATCAACAACTTCGTTGGCCAAAATAAAATATAAAACATATGCACAATGTTGGCCCAAATTAACAGGTAAATTTTCAATGTGAATCAAACACCATTAGCCACAACATAATGAAGACTTAAAACAATATCCTCGAGTGCACCAAAAATTCAAATTTTAATCTCCAAGGATCCACAAAACATTACAACCACCTTGTTGTCCAAGAACATAAAAACCCAAACACACAAGAGAAAAATCACCGACCATGAGCACACTGATCAACGCGGACATGCAACAAAGATAGAGCATGATCTAAAAACATCCACAACCATCAAGAATCATCAAAGAAGCATCCACAACAATTTAAATTACTAGAATCACATCAACTTCAATCAGGAACACTAACTGAAGCCACAGAAAAACTATCAGAACACAATGGTTCATAACACGATTAAATCTTCACGCAGACCTCTGAAACTTTCAAAGGATAAACTAGATATACTCATAAATAAATAATTTAGTCCACAATGACTAATCATCAATGTACTAAGTAAGACACCTTCATGACCTTCATTGTTCTACTGTCAACCTACAACTCTTTCTTTAACAATTTTCTCAATATCCTTGACATATACAACCTACAACATCAATGCTAATAGTGTTGACATCAATGACAACCACATATCAGCAACACAACCACAACATCCAACAATATCCCCCTTTGGCATTGATGGCAACACATGATGTGAAAAACTCCATCAATGCAACTCTCAATTAGCACTTACTCCCCCTTAGATTCTGACTCTTCTCCTCATGTTGTTTTTCACATTATTCTTCTCCCTCTTTGACATCAATGGAAAATTTAATCATTATCTTTCCACATACAAGATCTAAACCACATATCTGCACATCTGACTACTCCCCCTGAGTAGAAACCATGGAAACATCAATCCATATCAGAATATAGCTATGAAACACACATATTGATGCAATTAAATGCATCTCTAGTTCTTATCAGGAGGGGAAATCACCCCTAGCATCTCTCTAAGATACTCAAAAGTATCCTTTGGCAACAGCTTGGTGAAAATGTCTACAATTTTTTCTTTGGTAGGCACATACTCTAGTCTAACTTCTTTCTCACTCACTCTCTCCCTTAAGAAGTGAAACTTGATTGATATATGCTTGGTCTTAAAGTGTAGCATCAGATTCTTCGATATGTTTATTGCACTTGAGTTTTCAGAGTTCATATACTACTTTGATATCTTTCAGCATCTGTTTCATCCACAACACTTTAGTACAATTATTTGCAGCAACAATATACTTTGCCTTAACAATAGATAGGGATATGGAATTCTGCTTTTTACTCAACCAAGACACTAGCTTCTTGAACCCTAGGAAGAAGGAACCACCACTAGTACTTTTCTTGTCATCTACATCTCCTACCCAATCCACATCAATATAGGCACTCAGGGTAAGATCATCATCTTTAGGATACCAAAGCCCAAAATCATTTTTTTCCTTTCAAGTATCTGAAAATTCTCTTTACAATAGTCACATGAGATTCTTTCATATTAGCTTCAATTTTGGAAACAGGGGCAAAGGTTTCTTCAAAATAAATACCTTCCATTTGTGAATACCCTTTACATACCAGTCTTGCTTTATTCTGAACCACTTCAACTTGTTCATTCAACTTATTCTGAAAGACCCATTTAGTACCAATCACATTTTTATCTTTAGGTCTAGGAACAAGAATCCATGTATCATTCTTTTCAATCTACATGAGTTCTTCCTGCATAGGTTCCATCCAGTGTTCATCACTACAAGCTTCATTGACATTGTTAGGCTCAATCTTGGAAATCAGACAATACTCTTTTGCAATCCTTCTTCTAGTCTTCACACCTTTATTCTTATCTCCTATAATTTGATCTTTAGAATGATTTAGCTTTACATACCTCAGAATTTTAGGATTCTCTCGCACTTCTGGTTCTTATGTTCTTTCTTCTGCACTTCCACTTGTCTCTCCTTCCTGACTTTCTTGATTTACCAGAACAATTTGAACTTGATTCTATTTCTGAGCATTCTTCCTTTTGTATATACTATCTTGATGGTCATCTGAATCATATCCACTATATCTGGATGATCTAGTAGAGTCTTCATCAACTCTTACATTTTCACCTTCAACCATTTTTCTCAATCTTCTATTATAGCGCTGGTAAACCTTGATTTTAGTAGAGTAACCTAGAAATATTCCTTCATCACTCCTTGCATCAAAATTTCCTATGTCCTCATCTCTCTTAATATAAAACTTGCTTCCAAAGATCTTGAAATATTTAATAGTAGGCTTATAACCAAACCACAACTCAAAAGGATTCTTACCAGAAATACCATCGACATTTACCCGATTTAGAGTGTACACAACAGTGCTTACAGCTTCTCTCCAATAGATGTGAGGCACATTTCCTTCAAACATCATTGTTCTAGCAGCATCTAGAATTGTTATGTTCTTTCTCTCTACAACTCCATTCTGTTGAGGGGTTCGAGGAGCAGATAACTATCTTTTGATTCCATGCTCTTCACATAAAGAATTGAACTCCCAGGAGGTGAACGCACCACCTCTATCCGACCTTAGGAATTTGATCTTCAGACCTATCTCATTCTCTGCCATAGCTTTGAAACTTTTGAACTTCTCTAATGCTTCACATTTTTCTCTTAAGAAAGCAACCCATATCATCCTAGAGTAATCATCAATAAGCAACATAAAGTACCTTTCTCCTTGTAGACTTTTTATTCTGGAGGGACCACACAAATTAGTATGCACCAACTCTAGTACTCCATTAGAATGATGTTGTTTTCTCCAAAAATAAACTCTAGTTTGTTTTCCCATCTGGAATTCCTTGCATATTGTGTTAGTAGGCTTCACTAGCTTAGGTAGATCTCTTACTGCTTGAGTGGAGCTTACCTTGACAAAGTTATCAGAATTCACATGACACAGCCTCCTATGCCATACCCAGATTTCATCTACTTGAGCAATTAAACAACTTTCATTAGCAACACTCAAGTGAAAAATATTACCTCTTGTCTTCGTACCTAAAGCAATTACATTTCTAGAGCTTCCAAGTATCCTGCATCTTTCATCTTTGAACTGAAGATTGTAACCCTTGTCCACCATCTTTCCAACACTCAATAGGTTATGCTTCAATCCTTCAAGATAAACGACACCATCAGTGTTATGTTTACCCCCAAGACAAATAGATCCTCTGCCATGAATCACACCAACATTGTTATCTCTAAATCTTACAACCCCGCCGTCATATTTCTCTAGACTTACAAATTTTCTTTTGTCACCAGTCATATAATGTGAGCATCCGTTATCAATAACCCACTCATCCTTTTCTTCAATTAAGGTTGCAAGAGCTTTCTCAACATTAGCATATTCAATAGCCACCAGACCATTTTCCTTGATAGCAATGGAAACCCATTCATCTTCATTTCCATTTTCTTTATCAGATTCTTCATCAGTCACACCTTCTTTAGCATAATAGCATTTATTTTGAAATCTAGGTTTGTTAGGCCTAGACCTAGGAACTCTTTCAAGACACCTTGAAGCAAAATGACCTATTTTACTACAAGAGAAACATTTAATAGGAAACTTTCCTTTATACTTACCTTGTCCTCTACCTTCTTTCTTCACAATCAATGCTTCTAGCTCTTCTACCTCTCTATCTTCATCTTCAAGTTGTTTCATCTCTTCCTCATACTTGAATGTCTTTCTAGAACTCTCTCTTGGATCATATATTTTCTTTTTTGTTCTGGATACAGAGGCCTTTAATGCAGATTTAGTCTTGGGGGTAGAATCACCAAATTCACTCAACTCAAAGGCAGCAAGTTTACCAATCAGCATATCTCTTGTCACATTTGTTACTATTTTGAGCCCTTCAATAGCATGAGCCTTTGATTTGTAAGAGGGAGGAAATGATCTAAGCACTTTAGCTACAATTTCTTCTTCATCTGGGGTACCACCGACACATCTAATACCCATCACAAGTTCATTTACTCTTTGCATAAAACAAGAAATATTTTCATCTTCACCCATCTTCAAAGTTTCATACTTTCCTTTCAAACTCTATAGCTTAGCGACCTTCACAAGTGCATCTCCTTCATACAAAGTCTCTAGCTTCTTCCAAATCTCATGAGTTTTCTTCAAATCCATCACATTTGTCATTTATGAATCTGTTAGAGCACTCAACAAAGCTTCAATAGCCCTGATGTTAATCTAAGCCTCTTTAATCTCATAGGAGTGGAAGGACCATTTTGAGGAATAACATATATGTTCTTTGTAATCTTCCAGAAGGATTCATCAATACACCTCAAATGACACTCCATTCTGTCTTTCCACAGAGAATAGTTTGTTCCATCAAATCTAGGACTGTCCTTCTTGTATGATGCCATCTCAGATCACCTCAATCTTTTAAACTTCTTCAAATAAACCTACTCTAATACTAATTGTTTTAAAAACAAGGACAGACAACTGAGAGGGGGGGTGAATCAGTTGTCACAGAATATTTAAACTTTTCAAACTTAACTGAACTTGATCTCAAATTTGATGAATGAACAATAAACCACAAACAATCAACACATCAGAAACACAGAGAACACCAATATTTTTTTTTACATGGAAACCTTGTTAGGGGAAAAACCATGGTGGATTTCAATCCACAATATTATACCCTGTTAAAAGTATAATGAAGAATAATAGGAATGCACATGCATTCAGGCACACTGCCTAGAGCTCACTGCTCAAATACAAGAGGGCTCACTACCCAAAGAAGACACACTATCTTACAGCAATTCAGATTAGATCTGTAGGGTATGAACTAAGAAAATAGCTTCTATAAAAACCTGATTACAGTTCTAGTTAAGCACAGAAACACTCCTTCACACTTCACTCAAACTTCTTCACACTACTCTACAATTGAATGATTAGATCACTATTCGCACACTTGCTCTTTCTCTGGCACTTCTTTGCTATGTAACTTCATACAAAAAACCACTCTTATATATCCGCAATATGGAATTACATCAACTTCATTGGCCAAAATAAAATATAAAACATATACACAATGTCGGCCCAAATTTACAAGTAAATTTTCAATGTGAATCAAACACCATCAGCCACAACATAATGAAGACTTAAAAAAATATCCTCAAGCATTCCAAACATTCAAATTTTAATCTCCAAGGATCTACAACACGTTACAACCACCATGTCGGCCAAGAACACAAAAACCCAAACACACAACAGAAAAATCACCGACCACGAGCACACAGATCAATGCGGGCATGCAAAAAAGATAGACCATAATCTAGAACCATCCACAAGCATCAATAATCATCAGAGAAGCATCCACAGCAACTGAAATTACTAGAATCACATCAAATTCAATGAGGAACACTAACTGAAGCCACAAAAATTGTTAGAACAAAACCATTCATAACACGATTAAATCTTCACACAAACCTCTAAAAATTTTGGAGGATAAACTAGATATACTCAGCAATAAACCCTTTAGTCCACAATGAATGATCATCAATGTACTAAGCAAGACACCTTCATGACCTTCAATGTTCCACTATCAACCTGTAACTCTTTCTTTAACAATTTTCTCAATATCCTCGACATATGCAGCCTACAATACATCAATGCTAATAGTGTTGACATCAATTACAACCACATATCAGCAACACAACCATAATATCCAACATCACCAACTTCGAGGAAGGTTGATGGAAGGTGTATGAAGAAGAATTTCAATGAAAAGTTTAGTTTTTGAAGTTTTTCCAGCATTTTTATGTGTTGCAAGCCTTTGTACGGCCATTTATATTGCTTAAAACCTCTCCTCCATGGTAAATTTTAGCCATGTGAATCTAGTTTAATCTTTGATGGATTTCATTTAAATCCATGAAATTTATAAAATTTATAAGCAAAACACTCCAAGCGGGTCAAAACCTCGATTTAGGGTGGTAGCAAGCAATTAAAATTGTGTTTCTCAAAATTTACCAATTTAAAAGTGCTAAAAATTGGTGTAGAAGTATTTTTAGACATGTTCTAAAATATTTCCAAGTTGTAGATTCTGAAGATTTATTTTTGGGTTGATTCTATGATGCCCTAGGTCTGCAATTTATCAAAAAAATCTTGAAATTGGTTGTGTACAATCAAGTATTTGTGTTTTGATGATATTAAAAGGTGTTCCACTTGTGTGTTATTATTTTGTAAGGGTGTTTAGATGTATTTAACTCCTTTCCATGATTGTGTTTGGTGAACTAAAGGATTTGGGGTTCATTTATATGCTGGTCCTTCATGGCAGATTTCTAATAGTCTTATTTTGGAGTCAAATTTGAAGGTTCTATGTAAGGGTTTGATAAAATATCATGAATCAAGTTTGGGGAATGGTATAAACATGTTGTGTGGACCTATTTTCATTTGTTTAAGGAAATTGGAAGGTGAAATGGGCTTGGAAATGTAAAGTTTCTTGTTGGAGGGGTCTAAATAGGCCTAATTGTTGCTTTGGACAGTCAACTCTTGAAAGTTCTGATGTTTGAGTTGTATGGGTTGGTATTTGGGTTTGGATCAGTCCCTTTGATGATGCTAATGTGTTTTGAAGAATCTACAATACTTTTTTTTCCTTGTTCTTAGTTTTGGGGTATGAAACATGAGTTTGTAAAGGAAAAAAATGTAGTGATGGGAAAACAAACAAGGAATGTTTTGTGTTTGATAAATGAGATTGGGTGAATGAGATATCTTCCTCTTGTATTGCATCAATTGGTATCAAATCTCAGCAAAAGAACTAGGCTAGAGAAATTTGGTTTTGTGTTCTGTGGTTTTGTGGTTGTGTGTTGTGGTTTTGTGCAGGTTGAGAAGATAACCTAGTTGCTACCAAGAGAAGGCATAAGAAAGTTGAGAATTTGTGAAGCAAGGAGAATCTTGCTTGAGAAGATGGATGTGTTGAAGAGGCATTTGTAGGTAGACGAAGAAAGGAAGAGACAAGAGATGATTGACAAAGAGATAGTTGAGTTAAATCAATAGATGAGAAGATTGGATGCAGAGTTCAATGATTTTTGTGTAGATTCCATGATGAAGATGGAGCATATGATGAAGCAATTGACAAGTTGGCACTTGAAGATTAAAAAAAGAGTTACATGGCCCATAAAGAAGATAGTCAAAAAGAGAAGGCACATGAAGATGAAAGAGGATAAAGTCTTTGAAGATGCTGAAGTAGAGTTCATAGATGAAGAAGATAAAGATGTTGCAAACATTTCCAAGCATAAAGATGAAGAAGTAGCAGAGATAAAGAACCCAATTTCAAAGGTTGAAGATACTGAATTAGTGTCAAAATTGGATGAAGAGGTGATCATGAATGAGTTGATCTTGGAGACTTTCAAAGAGTTGAAGAATGATGGAGATATTGTGATAGATTTAATATATCATTTCTTTGTTATACTAATGTTTTGGACAAGGGAAAATTTGTGGATCAAGATGTAGCAACTTGGAGGACACAAGAAGGTTGGAAAATTTTAGGACATGAATGAGCATATTCAGAGAGTCAAGATGAAATGGAAACTAGTTGGCATAGAACAACTCAAAACAAAAGTGAAGATGAAGGTTGCAGGGCATTAAACACTATATGGATGAGAATTTGAAGATCCAAGAGGACTTGGAAGGTTCTTTTTGGTAGGGAGAATGGTGCAGGTGCACCCTAGCATGAATAGGCCTCCATGAGGCAACTTCAAGTTTGATTTAAAATTGATGTCACAATGTTGTAAATAAGGCCTAAATGGCCATATTGAGTCTTTTTTAGGTCATTTTTAGGCATTTGGGATCATTGGGCATTAAAAGTTAAAAGTTGCACAATTTGACAAAAAGTTGTCAATGCAAAATTTGTAAAATGCAACAAATTGAAAGAAGTTGGAAGATCAAAGGTCAAGGTAGTTGTAAAATCAGTTTTAGGAATTTTAATTTCTTTATAAAGGCCTTTTGAGGCTTCACCAACTTTGAGGAAGGTTGAGGAAAGGTGTATGAAGAAGAATTTTAATGAAAAGTTTAGTTTTTGAAGTTTTTCTAGCATTTTTATGTGTTGCAGGCCTTTGTACGGAAATTTATGTTGCTTAAAACATCTCCTCCTCCATGTTACATGTTATCCTTATTAATCTAGTTTAATTTACAATTTATTTCATTTAAATCCATGAATTTTTGGAAAATTTATAAGCAAAACACTCCAGGCGGGTCAAAACCCTAATTTAGGGTGGCAGCAAGCAATTAAAATTGTGTTTCTCAAAATTTACCCATTGAAAAGTGCTAAAAATTGGTTTAGAAGGATTTTTAGACATGTTCTAAAATATTTCCAAGTTGTAGAGTCTGAATATTTGTTTTTGGGCTGATTCTATGATGCCCTAGGTCTACAATTTATCAAAAAAATCTGGAAATTGGTTGTGTACAGTCAAGTATTTGTGTTTTGATGATATTAAAAGGTGTTCCACTTGTGTGTTATTGTTTTTTAAGGGTGTTTAGATGTATTTAACTCCTTTTCATGATTTGGTTTGGTGAAATAAAGGATTTGGTGTTCATTTATATGCTGGTCCTTCATGGCAGTTTTCTGACAATCTTACTTTGGAGTCAAATTTGAAGGTTCTATGTAAGGGTTTGATAAAATATCATGAAGCAAGTTTGGGGAATGGTCTAAAAATTTTGTGCAGACCTATTTTCGTTTTAAGGCAATTGGAAGTTGTAATGGGATTAGAAATGTAAAGTTGCTTGTTGGAGGGGTCTAGATAGGCCTAATTGTTGCTTTGGACAATCAACTCTTGAAAGTTTTGATGTTTGAGTTGCATGGGTTGGTATCTGGGTTTGAATCAGTCACTTTGATGATGCTAATTTTTTTTTAAGAATATACAAGATTTTTTTTCCTTTTTCTTTGTTTTTGGGTATGAAACATGAGTTTGTGAAGGAAAAAAATGAAGTAGTGATGGGAAAACAAACAAGGAATGTTTTGTGTTTGAAAAATGAGATTGGGTGAATGATATATCTTCCTCTTGTATTGCATCATGATTTGAGATATTTCATTGAGAATTATCATATCAATGTTGTTGTTGATTATATTGCAAGCCTTGTTTTTGTTGAGTGTATTGTTGTTGAGCTTGCAAAGCTTGTTGAGCTTGTAAGGCTTGTTGAGCTTGCAAATCTTGTTGAGCTTGTTGTGCTCATTGAGTTTTTTGTGCTTGAAAGGCTTGTTGTTGTGCAATATATTGTTGTTGGTCTTGTCAAGTGTGTTGCCTTTGGGGTAATGGAATGATGTGTGTGAAGGTGGAATGTTTTGATTCGATGTGATGCATATGTTGATTTTGTGGAATGGTATTATGATTATGTTGTGATGGAGGAATATTTTTATTTTGACTTTGAAAAGCTTGGTATTTATTTTGTTGTGGAACTAAAATTTGATTTTGTGACACATGATGTTTTAGATTTTGATTTGAGATATTTTGATTTTGATGAGGGGAAACTTGACCTTGATGTTGGGATGTTTGATGTTGTTGTGATTTAAGATCTTTCAATATTTTATATTGTGGGGGAACCACATAATGTTGTGAACCCATTTGATTTTGAGACCCGTTATGTTGAGATAGTTTTTTGTGTACTTTGATTTGGTACCAATTGATTTTGGGAAATTGGTTGAATATTTCCTTGATTTTGTGACAATTGATTATGGGATATTGGTTGATGTTGTGATGTATATTGAATACCTTGGCTTTGAGATCCTAGATGTTATGATACTTGAGGACCTTGTGGTTGTTGAGGTATGTTTTGAGAGCCTTGAGGTGGTTGAATTTGACTTTGAGGACCTTGTGATGTTTGATAACCTTGGTATGAGTTGTGAACCTTGTGATCCTGAACCTTGTGTACTAGGAATAGCATGAAATGTGGGTGGAACATTGGTGCTAGTATTTTGAATTCCCACATTTGTATAATTCCCTAGACTTTGGGGATTTCCATGTTGAATTGTAAGACTAGTTGAATCCACCCTAGTGATTGTAGGTTGGCTTGGTATATGTCATGAAGATGTTTGTGGGATAGATTGAATGATGTTATGTACCAAAGGTGCAATTTGAGAAGGTTGACCCATGGATGCAACATTTGACAAGGGTTGTTACCTAAGTGTGTCTACATCAAAAGTAGGGGGAAGTTTTGTTCCTTGTTGTGAAAGCGTGAGCATGTATTGAGTTGGGTTTAAACACAACATTATGTTTATGATTTGATCAACTCTAGGATCTTGTTACATTTCATGTAACTATTCGGAAGTAAATTCATGAGGTTTGTCGATAATATCATCTATTTGAACCCTTCTTTCTTGTGATGGATGATATGGTGGTGGATTGTGTGGTGGAGTGGAAAAAAATCTAGGATTGAAATCGGGAATCCCAAAGATTGGTTCACTAGCACTAGTTGTGATGGGTATGTTTGAACCACTAGGATTGACTTCCATGTTTTTCTTGTGTCGTGATCTTGTTGTAACCGGATTTACTTCCATGTTTTTCTTGTGTTGTGATCTTGTTGTAACCATAAAATTTGTACCAACCCTATAAATTGTGTGTTGTGAATGATATTGTTGGAATTCCTTGGTTGATTCAAATTTATCTAAGAAATACCCTCTAATAGGTTTTGGACCAATGATGTATGATATTGTGAAGGGGTGAATGATATGAAACTTTCAATTTTTTTACCATAACCTAGACTCAATTTTGATTAATGTTTTTTTGATGATGATGTTTATGAAATTATAAACCTTGAGAATAGACTTGTGACTTCAAATTAAACTTTCCCAAAATGATGTGTACTAATTCAACTAAATATCTAGAAATAGATTGTTTCTAAACATAGAGATAAAATAGTTGATGTTTTGAAAACTTAGTCTAAGGGGTTTGTTGCCAAAAATTTCAAGTTGTTATGTGAAGTGGAATGTTGTGATGTTTATTTTTTTATATCAATTTTGATATTGGTGTTTGATTGTGTGATGTTGATCCTATTTAAAAACCTAGAAGATTATTTTGACAAGACCAAGTGGTTTTGATAAAGAACTCTTGTATGACTTTTCAATTCTTGATACCTAAAAAATATTTTAATAAAAATAATAATGAGAATAAATTCCCTTGCTTATTTTTTTTGAGTCAACTAACACTAGTGATTTTTGGTAATACCAAGATGTTGAAAAACATGAACTTTGTGTGTCATTTGAAGAGTGTTATAAGTAAGACACAATTGGTTTTGTCTCAGTTTGAATTAGTTGTGGATGCACTTGATGTTTTAGAACCAGAATACAATCAATTTTGTTTGAAATTTTATTGTTGTTTGGTCAAATCAAGAAAAAGCGTTAAAATTTCATACAAAAGTGTTGCTATTTTTATCTATAAAAGTGTCAGTATTTGGTAGGAGAGCTGATGTTTGGTAGAAGTGCTAGACTATCCAAATAAAGGCATCATTTTTCAAATGTTTGTTTTGTTGGAAAATGTGTCAATATATGAAAAAAAATTGATGTGCAAACATAAGTGCTATTTTGACAAAAATAGAAGCACCAGTTTGTGCAAAAGTGTCGCATTGTCAAGAAAATGTGTCGGTCTACTTAGGGGATCTTTAAAATGTCTAGTTTACCAAATTTGTTTGTTTTTTTATTTTGAAAACACAATAAATAGCATATAAACTGACTCAATAGGGTATTTTATTGATTTGCATGTTTTCTTCTTCCACAAGAACTCACTAAATGGTGATACTTGTTCTCAACATGAAAATACATCAAATTGTACAACCTATTTAGTGGATAGATCAGGTTTGTTTAACTCAAAGTAGGTTTACACAATAGAATACTACCCATAGAGTGAGTTACTAGATTATACACCTCTTATACCTTGAAAGGATAAGTCCCTTACAAGGTGTTTTTCACCTCAATACTATGTTTAGTATATGACGAATATCTTCATGGAATGATGCTATTCCATTGCACCACTTTGAGAAAATGTTTGAAAGTCTTAGGCCTCTACAACATAGGCTTTTAGTGGGTATTAGGTGAACACTTCTGACCTCTCAATAGATCCATCCGGAAACCCAAGGATAAATAGAGCACTACATGCACAGTTTGACCTACAGCTTTCACTCTTAGCCAATTTATATCTCACACCCCTAAACATGCTTTAGGTCACCTTGAGTTCTCTATTGTAGGATGTATCTCAAGGAAGGCCTCCTACTCAAAAGAAAAAAAGGAGATGTTATTTCTCTTCACCCAAGATTGCACTAGGCATGAGGGGAGAGGATACATAGTAAAACCTTAGGTAACAAATGAACATATAGACAAATCCAAGATGTTTCTCTTCACCCAAGATCGCACTAGGCATGAGGGGAGAGGATACGCATCCAATTTTCCAAACACATTGAACAAAGAAAATAATTCTTTTTAAGTTGTACCAAAAGAAATATGATTCATTTTAAGCCTACATATTCATTGTTTAAGTTGTGTGTTCATTTTATAACCCAAATGAGATGTGTTCATTTTAACCAAAGACAAGGTGTGTTCATTGATTAAACCCAAATTGAAATATGAGATAGTTGTGGTTCATTTTAATAACCCAAAATGAAATGTGATTTAAACTAAAGCATGAAGTTAAAAAACTCTTAAGTCATCCTTCACATAAGTGTTTAAAAACACTTTGTAATTTTAATAAATGCTCCATGATGAGTGTTGATGAACACTTTCTTTGATCCATGCTTTTATTCTCAAACTAATTCTACAAAAGTCAATCTAACCAAAAAGAAACAACTAGGAACTAGTTAGGGTTAGAAATCAAATTGACTTAAAAATTTAGACCAAACCCTAAATTTTACCTCTCTTTTTTATCTACAAAATAATTGGACTATCATGCAAAAGTATTTCTTTGTATCAATGCAAAGGTGTTGCCACTTGCAGAAGTGTTGGACTCTTGAAGTGCAATTTCTCTACCATTTGTAAAAGTGTGGCTCCATACCTAAAATCAAAAAATAAATAGAAAATCAGCGGAAACGTTGCTATTTGCAAAGGTGTGGGCCTTTGAAATACAAAGGTGTCACCATTTTCAAATGTACAAGTCTGGTTGATTGTAGATGCACCGTTCTACTTTAGGTCCTACAAAATCTAGAAAACTCACAAGAAAATTAGAAAATCAAGGATAAAGGTCCCACCGAGCATGCCAGAAATGTGAACATAAAATATATTTAGATCAAATGTAAGTGAATTAAGCAAATAAACCAATAATTTAACCTAATTAGATCACATTCCCAAAGAAATTTTTGTAAATGCTAACTAGGAATCCATTAAACATGAAACAATAATCAATTGATATAGAAAACCTAATTAAACACAAGAAAATATCATCCCATTGGGGGATTACTGTTGAATTGATGTGGAATGATTATCCCTTTCCTAATCCCATTATTGAAGCAAAGCTTTGATGACCTCTAATGGTGAAATTGATGAAAATGGACAAATTCTCCCAAAATGAGGATGAAATTGGCCATAGTATGATTACTCAAATGCTTTGTGGATGATTTACTCATAGAAATGAGGGCTATTTATAGGCTTTTTAGATGAATCAATGGCTAGGATTTATTTGACTAATCAATGGATAGAAATGAATGTGAGAGAATGGCATGGATCAATGATCAAATCCATGGATGAGATTGAATATTGACATGGACCAATTATTCTAATAAAGGGCTCTAATTGAATTAGAATGTGTGAGTCCCTTAATTTTAGGAAGAATGTTGGAAGATATTTCCATTTGGTGGAAATATTTGAATTTGAATGAGAGGAATATTCCATGAGAATATTTTCTTGCAAGTGGGAGAAGTTGGAGGAACTAGAAGATATAGTCAATTAAATAATTAAGATATTATTTAATTGTGCAAGTGGAGAAAATTTAGGATTTTAATTAAACAATTAAGACCATTTAATTAAAAAGCATGATTATGGAATTTAATTAAACAATTAGGATTATTTAATCAAATGGAAGGAATTAAGGGCATGAAAGGGGTGAATTAATCTAATAATATTTATTTCTTAATTAATAGAAGAAAATAATGAATTTAATTAAATAATTAGCATTATTTAATTAAATAGATGAAAAAGGTCGAATTAGAATAGAAATAGTATCAGTTATTAAACAATTTTAAGTGTCTACACTATCTTCTAAAGTGATAATTAGGTAACTATAAAACCACTAAAAACTTGTAAAAAAAATAACATGTGTTTAGGTGATTCAAGATTGCTCAACCCTTAAGATGCTCAAGCATATTAGATATCTTAAGTATAAAAAAAATTGACAATGGTGCTCAAAATTAAGGAAGTGAAAAAGGATATGATGGCTAACTCAAATAGTCCACTTCATCTTTAGAAATATATGTAGTATCCTAAAGTCCCCTTCCCTTCCATCGAATTAGATATTCCTTATATTCTTTCTTTTTGGAACTCTCCTTAAATCCTCATTCAAAATCTACTATAACTTCTATGTATGCCTCTTAGGAACATATTACCTCCAATTTAGTCTTGGAGGTGATATTAATAATAAAATGAGCTAAATGATTCCTTAATTTAGTGTTGTAATTGTTGCAAGAATGGAAACAATGAAGGTGTTGTCATTGATGTCAACTGGTCAATTGGTTATCAACTCGTTTTTATTGTCATTAATGCCATGATTGTAAGTTATTGGTTGTATATGTTGAGGATATTGAGAAAATTGTATTGAAGAAAGATTACAGGTGTCTAGTGGTTGCTCTAAGTTTTTTTCTAGGATTTACTCCTATATTTTTGTGGCTCATATATGTTGATCATGGTTTTTGGAAGTTGCTAGATCCAAATTTTTGGTTGTTGATTCATTGTACAGTGCGAGTTATGTTCACCAATTGTAAATTGTGGTTTTCTATGTTTATGGTTGAGGTTCGGGAGAAATTTTGTTGGATTAGATTTCTCTTTGGTAAAGTTTTATGACTTCAGGTTCTAGAGTTGAGTTGTTTTTATTGTATTGAAGATAATTTTGGTATCTGGAAGGTCCATCCTTAATCATTCTATGTGTTTTACACTGGTTTGGCTGACCTTGTGTTGAACACTATCTTTAGAGTTGATGAGGCGTGTTGGATCTATTTGGGTCCTTATGAAGTGTGTGTTTGGGTTGCCCTCATTCTACTTCCACCCTAGGATGTTTTGGAGCCAACCTAATTTGAATTTGCATTTGGATGGCCGACTTTTGATATGTTTCAAAGTTAAAGATGGTATAAATACAAGATGAGTTAGTGGTGAAGAAAAGTATAGAAAGAGGAAAGAGAGATGAGTGCAAAGAAATAGAGTAGATAGATGCAAGATTGATGTGAATTAGTGAGTGTGTGTGATGTGAGTGTGGAAGACCAGTGCGAAGCCTAAATGTTGAGTTTCTGGAAGTAGTGAGTAGAAGGTGTACTCTATCATTCATACATTGTTGCAAGTGGTTGAGAAAATTATGGTGGATTTCTTCGTTGCATTGATATTTTCTTCTCTCTATAACATATCTATTTTATCTTCTTTGTATCTCTATGATAGTGAGCCCTTCAGGTTGTTAGCCCTATTATACAATGAGTCATGATCTGAAAAGTGATTCCTTATTTTGGAAGTGAGCCTTGTTTCTCAGGTAGTGAACCTCTTATAATCAATTTTGATATTCTCTATAGTGCGAGTTAATCCTCAATGTGGTTTTTCCCTTATTGGGTTTTCCATGTAAAGTTGGTGTTATTATGTTTGTGATATTTTTCAATTTTTGCACTAATATTTAATGTTTAACCATTGAAGTAGTGTTATGGATTACTTTCAATGAATGGATTAAGGTTTAAATCTTTGAAAACTGATTCACCCCCCCTCTCAATTGTCTTGTTCAACAATTGGTATCAGATCTTGGTTCCTTGCTGAAGAGATTAATCACTTGAGGAAGAGCTGGGAAGGCTGAAAAAATGACTTATGATTATCCAAGGTTCAATGGAGCTAATTATGCTATCTAGAAAATATTGATGGAAGAATATCTCAAGTATTGCAGATATGATGTGGAGAAAGCTTACAAGAATCCTTACACTCCTCTTTCTAATGGTTCGAGTATGGTTTATGAGATCAAAGCACATGAAGTGAACAATAAGATGAAGTACATTTTGAAGAACAATCTGGTACATTTCGAGTTGATTAAGGTTCAGAATCTTAAGACTACTAAGGAAGTCTGGGATGCTTTGGAAAGGGTACATGAAGGTGATGAAAGAGTCAAAGAGGAAAAATTTCAAAATTTGGAGACACATTTTGAGCTTCTACACATGTTTGAAGATGAGAATGTTAAAGCTTATGTACAAAGATTAGATGAGATAGTAGTCAGAATGCAAGGACTTGGTGCTACTATAGATGAAACCAGGATTGTAAAGAAGATTCTTAGAAATCTCCCTGATGCTTACAGTGAGAAGGTGTTTACTATTGAACAAAGTATAGATTATAAGACCTACACTAAAGATCTGTTGTTGGGATTTCTGACATCTTATGAGATGAGGAAGCCAAATCTGAGGAATGGATGCAAATCAAAAACTTCTTTTAAGGATACAAAAGCTAAAGATCTGGATGAAGAAAATTTTGATGAGATAGAATATAACTTTTTGAGAAGGATGAGGAAAGGCTTCGGAAAGTATGAAGGTAAGTTACCCTTTAAATGCTTTAGTTGTGGAGAAATAGATCATTATGCTGCAAAGTGTCTCGAAAGAGCTAAGAGAAAATAAAGAAAGATATGAGAAAGAAAACAAAGGAAAGAAGATCAATAGAGCATATTATGTTAATGAGAATGCTAATATATCTAATGAGGATTCTGATTATGAAGATATTTATGACAATGAATGCTTGTTCTTGGCTATAAAGGATGAACCTACTTCTATTAATTTTGAAAAATAGGTGAAGGAAAGTCTTTTGGAGAAGAAGAAAAATGAAGGTACTATTATCTCTACCCTACATGCTAAACAAGGAAATAACTATTGGGTAGTTGATAGTGGTTGTTCACATCACATGACTGGTGATAAAATTAAGTTTGTTAAACTTCAAAATATGATGGAGGCTTTGTTGTGTTTGGAGATGTACTGGTACTAAAATTTGTGGGATAGGTTTAGTAATTTTTTATGGAAAGAATTATGATGATGATGTCTATTATGTTAAGGGTTTAAGGCATAATATTTTTAGTGTTGGAAAGATGTACGGTAAGGGATATGATCTTTTGTTTAAGGATGAGAGATGTGAAATTCAGAAAGGATCTTAAACATTGATTACTACAAGAAATAAATTTAAAGGTAATATCTATCAACTTAAGGGTGTTGATGGATGATGCTTTATGACTCAGATTAATGATAGTTAGTTATGGCATTGGAGAATGTGTCACATGAATTTTGATAACTTGGTGAGGATTAGTGCAGTTCAGGACATGAGAGATTTACCAAGGATTACAAAGCATTTTAATGCTATTTGCAAGAATTGCCAGTTTGGAAAGCAAGCAAAAAGTCATTACAGATCAAAGGAACAATCTACTACTGGACTACTGGATTTAATTCATACATATATCTATGGTCCTACAAGAGCGAGAATTCTATAAGGTGAAAGGTAATTTATGCTTTTGATTGATGATTATTTGAGATATACATGGGTTACATTTCTTAGAGAGAAATCAGATGCATTAGATAGATTCAAAACATTCCAAGCTATGGTTGAAAATGAAGTGAATTTGAAGATAAAATGTTTAAGGTCTGAAAAAGGTGGAGAATTCACCTCCCATGAGTTTAATATGTTTTGTGAAGTGCATTGAATAAAGAGACAATTATTTTCTCTGAAAACTTCTCAGCAGAATGGAGTTGTTGAAAGCAAAAATAGAACAGTTCAAGATGCCACTAGATCAATGATTACTGAGGTTTGTTTAACAGAATTTTACTGGAGAGAAGCTATACATACTATTGTTTATGTATTCAATCAAGTTCAAGCAAGAGAAAACAATACAAAGACCCCCTATGAGCTATGGCATGGAAGAATTCCTACTATTAAGTATTTCAAGGTATTTTAAAGCAAATGTTATATCAGAAGAGATGAAGAAACTTTAAGAAATTTTGATGCAAGAAGTGATGAAGGCATTTTTCTTGGATATTTTACTAAAAGAAAAACATACAGATGCTTCAATAAAAGACTAAGAAAGATTTTAGAAAGTGCAAATGTCAAGGTTGATGCAACAATGAAGAATTAAATTGACATTGATGGATATGTATCTGATGAACCTGGTTGTGCAAGAATTGAAGAAATTGTGGAAGAACAGGAAAAGGATGAGCAAGAGAAGTAGAATGAACAGAATGAAAGAGAAGAAGAAGCTCCGATGGTGTCACCTAAGACACCTAGATATGTGTGAAAGAATCATTCAGAAATTTAGATTATTGGAGATAAGACTAAAGGAGTATTGACTAGAAGCAGAGATACTACTGAAGTAAATATGTGTTTATTTTCTAAGATTGGACTGAAGACTGTAAGTGAAGCATGTAAAGATGAACACTAGATGGAAGTTGTGAAAGAAATTATGCAGATTGAGAAGAATCAAACTTGGGAATTGGTCCCAAGACCAACAGATAAAAACATTATTAGATCGAAGAAGGTATTCATAAATAAGTTGAATGAGAATGGAGAAGTTCTTAGAAACAAAGCAAGGATTATTTGTAAAGGTTACTCACAAGTAGAAGGCATAGATTTTCAAGAAAATTTTGCTTCGGTAGCAAGAATGGAAGCTATAAGGATGTTTTTAGCATTTGCTACTCATAAAGACTTCAAGGTCTTTTAGATGGATGTCAAGTCAACAATTTTTAATGGTGAGCTAGAAGAAGAGGTCTACATGGAACAACCAAAAGGATTTCAGTTGTCAGATCAACCGAATATGGTGTGCAGATTGAAGAAATCCTTATAAGGATTAAAGCAAGCTCCTAGAGCTTGGTATGTGAGGTTATACAGGTATTTGATTCAACAAGGTTTCAACAAAGGTACGACAGATAGTAATTTGTATTTTAATATTGAAAATGAAAAAATCTTGATTGTAGTTGTATATGTTAATGACATAATTTTTGGAGGAAATGAAAATATGTGCAAGATGTTTTCAGAAGAGATGTAAAAGAATTTGAAATCTCTATGTTTTGAGAGATGAATTTCTTTCTTGGGCTATAGATTAATCAAATAGAGAAAGTAATTTTTATTTCACAATCTAAGTATGTGAAAGAGATGTTGAAGAAGTTTGGGATGGATGGTTCCAAACCAGTATATACTCCTATGGTGACTGGTTGAAAATTGGGTAAAGATGATGACTCACCTAAGGCTGATCAGAGCAAGTATAGATCTATGATTGGTGTCCACTATTGTATTTGACTGCTACTAGACGATATTATGCATGTTGTCTATCTTGTGGCTAGATTTCAAGAAGATCCTAAGGAAATGCATGTTGTTATTGTTAAAAGAATATTCAGATATTTGAATGGAACTCTAGATTATGGGTTATGGTATCCTAGAGATATTGAATTTACACTAAGTGCCTATACAGATGCAAATTGGGCTAGATGTGTAGATGATAGAAAGAGTACAAGGGGTGGTGCATTATTTCTTGCTTGCAGATTGGTGGCATGGTTGAGTAAAAAGAAAGATTCAGTCTCCTTGTCTACTGTTGAAGCTGAGTATATTGCTATTGCTTCTTGTTGTACACAAGTTATATGGATGAAACAGACATTGAAAGATATCACAGTCATGTATGATGATCCTATTTTAACATTTCAAAGAATCCAATGATGCACTTCAGGATGAAGCATATATCTATCAGGTATCATTTCTTGAGAGAGAAGGTCATGGAGAATGAAGTAAAGCTTGAATATGTTCCAACGAAGGATCATATTGTTGATATATTTACGAAGGCTCTTCCTAAAGATACTTTTGAGTATCTTTGGGAGAAGTTAGGGGTCATTGCCCCTCCTTTCTTGAACTAGATGCATAATGGAGATGCATCAATCTGGTGGACCTATGGATCTATCTTTCTTCTAGATTGATGTTTTGGTGGCTACCTCTTAAGGGGAGCATGTAGTGTTAGGTGTTGTCATTAAGAGTATTTTTTTTTAATGTCAAAGGGGAAATCAATGTAAAATATATTTTACATTTTCCATTGATGTCAAAGTGGGAGAGGAAGAATGTGAAAAAGAGGAGAGAAAGAATGTATAAAAAAAACAAGAAAAAGAAAACAAAAAAAGCGGAAGAATATAAAAGACTATCTACTAAGGGGGAGAAATAGAAAGAAAAATATTGAGAAGTGTATTTAGAGCTAGTATGGTGTCTTTGATGGTTTTTCACATCATGTGTTTCCATCAATGAAAAAGAGGGAGATTGTTGCAAGAATGGAAAGAATGAAGGTGTTTTCTTTGATGTCAATTGATCAATTGGTTATAAACTAGTTGTTGTCGTTAATGTCATGGTTGTAAGTTATTGGTTGTATATGTCGAGGATATTGAGAAAACTATATTGAAGAAAGATTACAGGTGTTCAGTGGTTGCTTCGAGTTTTGCTCTAGGATTTGATCCTATGTTTGTGTGGTTTAGATATGTTGATTATGGTTGTTGGAAGTTGCTAGATCCAGATTTTTGGTTGTTGATTCATTGTACAATGCGAGTTATGTTCACTAGTTGTTAACTATGGTTTTCTATGTTTCTAGTTGAGGTTCGGGAGAAATGTTGTTGGTCCAGATTTCTCTTTCATAAAGTCTTTTGACATTTGGTTCTATATTTTAATTTTTTTATTGTATTGAAGATAATTTTGGTATCTGGAAGATTCATGCTTAATTTTTCTATGTGTTTTACACTGGTTTGGCCGACCTTGTGTTGAACACTATCTTTCGAGTTGATGAAGTATGTTGGATCTATTTGGGTCCTTATGAAGCATTTGTTTGGTTCGCCCTCATTCTAATTCCACGTTAGGATGTTTTGGCACTGACCTAATTTGAATTTGAATTTGGATGGATGACTTTGGATATGTTTCAAAGTTAAAGATGGTAAAAATACAGGATGAGTTAGTGGTGAAGAAAAGTATAGAAAGAGGAAAGAGAGATAAGTGCAAAGAAATAGAGAATATAGATGCAAGACTGATGCAAATCAGTGAGTGTGTGTGATGCAAGTGTGGAAGATTAGTGTCAAGCCTAAATGTTGAGTTTCTGAATGTAGTGAGCGGAAGGTGTACTCTATCATTCATACATGTTTGCAAGTGGTTGAGAAAATTATGGTGGATTTCACCATTGCATTGATATTTTCTTCTCTTTATAATGTATCTCTTCTATCTTCTTTGTATCTCTATGGTAGTGATCCCTTTGGGTTGTTAGCCCTATTGGACAGTGAGTCTTGATCCAAATAGTGAGTCCTTGTTTTGGCAGTGAGCCTCTTGTAATCAGTTTTGATATTCTCTATACTGTGATTTAATCCTCATTGTGGTTTTTCCCTTATTGGGTTTTCCATGTAAATCTGGTGTTATTGTGTTTGTGTGATGGTTTTCAGTTTCTACTCTAGTATTTAATGTTTAATCATTTAAGAAATGTTAAGGATTAATTTTGGTGAATGAATTAAGGTTTAAATCTGTGACAACTGATTCACCCCCCCCTTAGTTTTCTTGTTCAATAGTAATATGTTTCACATATTTACATTAATTTTAGGGCCTATGAATTAAAATGGACTTAATTGTGCCTTATTTTAGTGTTTTAATGTGGACCTTTACACTTTCACACTAATCTAGGGCTTTATTAATTAATTTAGGTTAATTTTCCTTAATTGGCCCCTTTAATTCAAATCCAAGCCTAATTAATTGTATTTTGTAAGGGATAAACCTTGGCATTGATAAATTCCATAACATAATGTTTAATATTGATCAATGTGTGTCCTAGGTAAGTGACTTAGGACCCATTCACCATAGGGTGAATGGGTCCTCACTTATTCCTAGGACCTAAATTTAAACTATGTTTTTGGAGGTTTTTCAATGATTTCAAAAGTATATTCAGATGTAAGCTTGTGATATTTGAATTTCGGGAATTAATCTTAACATATGTATAAAAAAGAGATCATTTCACTATGTTTTCACCTAGAGTTTTCAAGTATCCTAGAATTTTTATGTGACTTCATGAGATCAAGCTAGAGGATTATCAAGAGAATTTTCAAGGCATTCAAGAGTAGATTATTGAAGATCATTGCATCATTCAATATTCCATTATCATGTCAAATATTTCTTACATCGTGCATGTTGTTTGAGCTAATATGGTGATGTAGAGTTCATGATCCTTCCAAGCATTCAAAGACATCATTTCAAATCAAGTTTCAAGATCAAGATTCACATCCATTGAGGCCACTTCATGCTAGTTGTAGATCTATATTCCAAGGTTTTATCAAAGGTTTGGTTTTAGGTTGAAGATCTTTTGAAGAGAAAGATTGAAGAAATTTTCAAAGTTTTCAGCGTTGCAAGGAAAGTTATCACCTCACGAAAACTCTTCTACAGGATTTATCTTCAGTTGTCTGAAAGTGAAAATCGGGAATCTAGGAGTGCAGACACAGCAGAAGAGAACCCAAAAAAAATTTTTGTAGATCCCTAGCTAGGACCCATTCACCATAGGGAAAATGATTCCTCAGTAAGCTCCAAAAAGGCACTTTTGGTGACTGGTACACATTATTCTCCCCTTTCCAGATCTACCTTTTGTTGTTTCCATCAGTTTTGAGTACAATCTTCTATTTACATTTTATAAATTGTATTTTGGAGTTTATTTAATGGTTTTAATCTTTCTCCCCAAAGTTTTATTTGACTCACACCCCTATCCTTACATAAAGGATAAATTTTTTGATTCATAACTTGATTTGACTCACCTTTTTGGTTAGTTATCTCATTGTTTATATCTCATTTCTTGAATGAAATAGTGGAGATTAGGATTCTTTGCTTACCATATTTTTCTCACCCTGTATTTAAGCCCATTTTTAGATGTTTCATTATCAATCACATTGAATATTGATGAGATATTCAAAAAAATTGGTAATTTAATCTCATAAGCATTCTTAGAAATTTTTCACAACACTTTGCAAGGGTAAATTTTATTTGGCATTGACTTATTATGTGTTCCTCTAATGAAAATTTCCTTCCTTAAACATGACATTCCTAACTTGTCATCTAATTAATTCTTTTATATTCTATGTGTAGCCACACTTGGCATCTTTATTCACTTGTATGGAAAACTATGTATTTCCTTGTACATGCACCTCAAGTGTGTGTTATACAAAATATTTTTCATCTGCACTAAATCCTCCATTAGGTACTTTCAACAAATCTATAAAACCTTTTGGATATGTATCATGCATAATATATAAAAAGGGGTTTCCTATAGATTGATGCACTAAGTTATAGAAAATAATTCTATTTGCATCATAATGTATCCCATTGTATTGGTTTGTCTCCCATCAAACTTCTCAGTGGATTTCCCAAACTCCTATTAACATCATTCATCTAACCATCTACCTATGGATAGTATAAAAAACTAAGGTTTCATTATGTATCCAACCTTTTCCATAATGTGTGTAAAAGAAAATAAAAAAAATAGTATCCCTATATAATGTGATACTTTGCAATAGCCTATTTATCCTCAAAAATTCATTGAAGAATAAATCTACAATCATGGAAGAATCATTCATATTTTTGAAATGAATGAAATGTCATTTTTTTAAACCTATCAATAACTAGAAAGATGGGATTATTACCCCTTAAAATCTATGAAATTCCAAGGAAAAATCTATGGAAAGATCCTCAAAGGCCTTTTTATAATTGGAAATGGCTTCTATAACCTTATATTCTATGCAACACCCTTCACAATCTAATAATTTTTTCATCTTTCAACAAATTTTCTAACATCATGCAATATAAGCTTGGCTAAAAATACCACTCCTCCAACATGGTCAATGTCTTGCCTATATCAAAATTCTCTATGTACTATGTACCTCCCAAATGATATTAGCCCTCATGGAACTCTATAATATGCATGTTATTTCCTTCTAAATAAATTCCCTTCCTACACAAATAAATACTCAAAGAGGCCCTTACCTCCAATATAGGGCTTCATGAGTTTGTAAAATGTAAATATGCATCATATAGATATTTCATTATTTTCATCCCTACCAACTTTATTTTTATGGTAGTCAACAATTCCTATCTCTAGCTCAAGGAATGTATCACCTTATTGGTTACACCAACTCTATTCTTCAAAACAAAATAAAACCCATACAAATAATCCACCCACTTCATGTGTCTCTTCTTCAACTCCAGTTAACTTATAATAATCCTCAAAACTGAATTATTAGTATATATAACAAACTCTCTTAGCAATAAATAGTTCCTCCACTTCCACAAGGATTGAACAATTGCATTAAAAACTTGATCATAAATTAAGAACTTATGCTTGGCTTCACTCACTTATTCACTAAAGTATGTAATGGGTCTACCTTCTTGACCCGAAACAACACCAATAACCTTAGTTTTGGAATCATATTACACTTGAAATACCTTCTAAAAGTATGGAAGAAAAAATATTAGGGCCTCTACCACATTATCTTTTATCAAAGAAAACCCCTTTCCTACTATAACTATCCACTCAAATCCGCCCTTCTATGTGCAATGTTTTATTGGTTCACAAATTCCACTAAAGTTCCTAATGAACTTCCAATATAAACTTGCTAACCCCACAAGCTTCTAACATCTATGAAACTCTCCACTCAATAATTCCCCTTAATTCCTTTGTATATATCTAGTTTTTCATCATTGGATATAATGAGTTTCTCATCATTGGATGTGACATCACGATTTTAGATTGATTCAACAATGGTGGTTGCTTGTTTTCAAGGATTAGATGGGGTATTTGAATTATCATTTTTGTAGATATTTGAATGCACATAATAGTGGCTATAAATTTCATTTTTTCTTTGTGTTTCATTGGGTTTTTTGGTGTTCAAAAAATGTTCAGAATCTTTCAAAACCGTGCCATCATAGTCAAAGTGATTATCTAACATGAAGGAAAAGTCGCATTTGTGAAGATCATACAAATTATCATGGGAGCACTTGCAATTATAATTCCTCCAAAGAATGTGTTGGGTCTCAATGGGATTGGTGTCTCCCAATTTGATAGGATGAGAGATCAATAATTATTCATTACATGGTATCAAGTGATGAGGAACAATTGTTTGAGATCAATGACACTTATATGTGTGTGAGTCATATTTCTTGAGATTATTTTATACTAGAGGAAGGAATAGATATCCCAAGGTATATGAGGAAAATATTTAAATTATACTTTTAGATTAGTTGCATTTATTGTGAGATGGGAGGAAAAGGTAGAGCTTTTTGTATTAAAACTCATCTTAAAATATCATAAATCCTATGCATACTAGTTTCTTATACATAAAACTTCACTTATTTTGGTTTATATACAATTTTTCCTTTCTCAATTGTGTTAAAATCTATCACAATTGTTCATTATGTTCTTCCCTAGTCTTGATAAACACCAAATATCATCCAAATAAACAACAAAATTATATATAAATATTTTATAAATTTATTCATTAGCCTCATAAAGGTACTTGGCACATTAATCAATCCAAAGGGCATGACTAACCACTCATATAATCTATGTTTTATTATTAATTTTTTCTTCCACTCATCTCCTTCATAGACTCTGATATGATGATATTCACTCTTGAGGTCAATCTTGGAAAATTAGTGTGCTCCACTCAAACTATCCATTAGGTAATTCATGTGTGGGAATAAAATAGTATACTTAATAGTGATATTGTTGATGGTATGGGAGTTTATACACATCCTTCATTCTCCTCCCTCCTTTGGTGTAAGTACTAAATATAAAATGAAAGGGCTCATCATGTTGAATGCACACAAGATAACTGAGATGGGGATGAATCATTTGTACATTAAAACATACAAAACCCTCATAAACATTTAGATCCACATCAAATTAATCAGCCCTTAATCTGTTAGAATGATTTAGCTTAAAAGCAAATAACAAAAACTGAAACACATCAACACCATGCACAATAGAACACTAGATTTACGTGGAAAACCCAAGAAGGGAAAACCCACAATAAAGATTAGCTCACAATATAAATTAATTGCAACATTGAATACAATAGGCTCACCGTAAGATTATAGAAGAGAAGAAAAAATAATGTTACAGTGAGAAATCCATCTTAATGCAACAAAAAATTCCATCGCAGCATCACCAACACATTCATAGCCTCTTTGAAGATTGTAGACACCTTCTGCTCACTACTTCAAGTTTCCTAACTCATTAAATATCACACTGCACTTCACAAGTTCACACTTCACAACAACAAAATTTGCATCACACACACTCTACACAATTCTCCATCAACACAACACTTATTTATACCTTCTTGAACCTTGAAAGCATTCTCCAAGGTCATCTATGCACCTCAATCGTGTAAATTCAAATTAGGTCAGCACCAAAACACTCCCGTGGTGGAAAGGAATGAAGGAAGACCACATCACACTTAACTTGGACCTAAATACATTCATACAGGCCACACCACACTTCCACAATCACTGAAGCAAATTTGTAATTAGTGTAAACACCCAAGTTTGGTTGAACCTTTGTAAACACCATTAACATTTAAGTACACGCTTCCTTGAATCCAAAGATGACTCATGGACCTCACACCACACTTGAACACAATCTAGAATATTCCATAAACACCTTGAAATCCAACAAATTCCTTCACAACAACTTTCACCTAAAGAATGTACACACCTAGTACACTTAGACAACCTTCCATACATTGTAACTCAAGAAATTACTTTGTGAAGCACTAGACCAAAAAAAACTTCAGCTGAAGGTAGATACGAACCTTATCAGCACATTTCTAGAACTACAAGATCAAAAACCAAGCTGCGGAGAAATGCGGAGAAAAAACATTTCTCCCAAATAGCACTGGTGAACACAACTTTTGCACAATAATCCAAACCAATAAATTTTGGATATAACACCTATGAACACCTATGACCAACATATATGAACTGCACAAGCAGATATTCAACACCGAAGAAATGCTAAGCAAAATCATAACACCACTCTATATACCAGAACACCTCTGCAACACATTGTTTTCCTCTTTTATTCAATTTTTCTCAAAAGAAATTGGAAACCAAGAACCAGAGACACATTCTCATTATCTTCAGTACTTCCTCATCACCACTAAACCAACAACATTCACAAATAGAAACTTATCAAAGAAGCACTGGAGGTTTACACCAATAGCACTTACTAATGACAACATAATGAAACTAATCAAAGAATCATCACAACTTCTCAACCATCACCAGTCATCAATGACAACACAAACATAAGCTTGTTGACATCAATGACAACAAAAAATACTCATACTTGCAACAATATCCCCCTTTGTCATTAATGGAAATACGTGATTTGAAAATCCATCAACAACAAACATAACATCTCTAATCACCAACATACTACTCCATACCAACTTTCTCTTTTAACTGATCTTTTCAAATTACTTCCTCTCTCCCCCTTTCTTAATTGATCCTTTTTCACATTACTTCCACTACCCCTTTGACATCAATAGAAAATGGAAGAACATATGCATCGCTTTCCCCCTTTGGTATCGAACATACATACTTTCTCTCTTTACTGCTCTGCATACTCCTCCTTAGGAGTACACAACAAACTATACCAATCAACAACCACTGCACATATTATTTAACACAGCTGACAAAGGAAAACACCAACCTACACCAACACTTATTCGCCCTGACTAGAACAACCAACAAATCACTACCTACTCCCCCTAAGAGGTATCCTCCAACATTAATCCAGGACAAAGAAAAAATATTGAAATCCACTGCATTAATGCATATACATATGCATGTAGTTCAAAGGAGGGGTAATAACCCCTAACTTCTCTAGGAGATACTCAAAAGTATCCTTAGGAAGAGCCTTAGTGAATATATTAGCAACCTAATCCTTTGTAGGCACATACTCAAGCTTTACTTCATTCTTTGTACCCTTCTCTCTCAAAAAGTGATACCAAATTGAGATATGTTTTTTCATTCAATGCATCACCATATTCTTAAAATGTTAGTAGCACTTGTATTGTCACAAAATATAGGAATTGGTTCATCATATACAACTTTGATATCCTTTAAAGTTTGCTTCATCCACAACACCTATGTGTAGCAAGATGTCGCAATATATTCTACCTCTGTAATAGAAAAAGATATTGAATCTTGCTTCTTGGTCAACCAAGACACCAATCTGTATCCTAGAAAGAATGAACCACCACTTTTACTTTTCTTTTCATCCATACAACTTTCCCAATCAACATTTGTATAAGCACTCAGAGAAAAATTAGTATCCTTCCCTTCAAGTATCTGAATATCCTCTTTACTACAACATGTGATTCTCTAGGATCTTCTTGAAATCTAGCCACAAGACAAACTGCATGCATGATATCCGGTCTAGTAGTAGTTAGATATAGTAGTCCTCCAATCATTAATCTATACTTGCTTTGATCAAACTTAGAATAGTCATCATTCTTTCTTAGCTTGTGACCTGTAACCATAGGAATACCTACCAGTTTAGAATCTTCCACTCCAAATTTATTCAACATTTCCTTGACATAATTTGATTTTGAAATTAATATGAATTTCTCTATATCATTGATTTGCAAACCAAGGAAGAAATTCATCTCCCCAAACATAGAAATCTCAAACTCTTTTTGTATCTCTTATGCAAATCTCTTGTACATAGTTTCATTTCCTACAAAAATTATATCATCAACATACACACCCACAATCAATATTTGATCTTTTTCTACTTTGAAATAAAGATTACTATTTGTGGTACCTTTATTGAATCCTTGTTGTATCACATACCTATCCAACCTTGCATACCAAGCTCTAGGAGCTTGCTTCTATCCGTATAATTCCTTTTTCAATTTGTAGACCATATTTGGTTTGTCTGAAAACTGAAATCCTTCTGATTGTTCAATGTATATTTCTTCTAATTCACCATTCAAGAAAGAAGACTTCACATCCATTTGATAAAATTTGAAATCCTTTTGTGTTACAAAAACCAAAAACATCCTAATAGCTTCCATTCTTTCCACCAAAGTAAATGTCTCCTCAAAATATATTCCTTCTACTTGTGAGTAGCCCTTACACACAAGACTTGCCTTGTTTCTTACCATTTCTCCATTCTCATTCAGTTTGTTCTGGAATAACAACTTAGTTCCAATCAAAATTCTTGTTTTCTAGTCTTAGGACAAGTTCCCAAGTCCAATTCTACTCAATATGCATTAGTTCTTCTTCCATAGCCTTGATCTAATACTCATCCTTGCATGCTCTAATCACTATTTTAGATTCAACTTTAGAGACTAAACATAGATTTACATGTTCTTCATCCATATAACCTTTTCTTCTTGTCAACACATGCTTTCTTTTTTCACCAATTATCTCATCTTCAGAATGATTCTTTTGCACATACTTAGGAGTCTTAGGGATCTTTTCTGGAGCTTCTTCCTCTTCAATTTGAACTTATTTTTCCTTATCTTCATCTCTGTCATTTTCTCTACAAGAGGACTCATCTTATTCATATCCATCTATCACCATAGAATATTTTGTAAGTCTTCATCTACTTTGACATTTTCACTTTCAATAATCTTCTTCAATCCCTTGTTGTAGCACTAGTAAGCTTTGCTTCTTGTATAATATCCAAGGAAGATACCTTCATCATATCTTGTATCAAACTTTCCTAAGTTTTCTTCATCTCTTCTAATATAGAATTTTCTTCCAAATACTGTGAAATATTTGGCAGTAGGAATCCTTCCATACCACAACTCATAGGGAGTCTTTGCACTATTTTCTCTTGCTTGAACTCTGTTAAGAATGTAGGCTATAGTATGCATTACTTCTCTCTAGTAGACTTCTGGTAGGTTTTCCTCTTTCATCATTGTTCTTGAAACTTCCTAAATAATCTTATTCTTTATTTCAACCACTCCATTCTATGAGGAGTCCTAGGGGTAGATAAATGCCTCTTTATTTCATGATTCTCACAAAAACTATTAAACTAATTGGAGGTGAATTCTCCGCCTATGTCAAACCTAAAACATTTGATTTTCATGTCCATTTCATTGTCAACCATAACTTTGAATGCTTTAAAATTATATAGAGCTTCTAACTTTTCTTTGAGAAAAGTAATCCATGTAATTCTAGAATAATCATCAATTAATAGCATGAAATATATGTCAATTGAAGACTTTTTACTCTAGTAGGACCATAAAGGTCTGTATGCACCAACTCTAATAGACCGATAGTATATTTTTCTTTGACTTTGAAACTTCTTCTTGATTGCTTCCAATTTGATATTCCTTGTAGACAACATTAATGGGCTTTGTAATCCTTAGCAGATTTCTCACAGCTTAAATTAAAATGATCCTCACTACGCTATCAAAATTGATATGACACATCCTTCTAAGCCATAGCCAACTTTCATTAATCTGAGTCATAAAGAAATGACCATTAGCACCTTTAAGTTGATAAACATTTCCATCTCTCCTTCTTTTAGAAGCAACCACATTTTTGGAGCCTTTTTTGATCTCACATCCATCGTCCTAAAACATAAGATTATATCCTTTTCCACACATTTTTCCAACATTCAAGAGATTATGCCTTAAATCCTTAATATAAAGAACATCATCTATATTATGCTTGCCATCAAAACTGATAGAACCTTTTCCACATATCTTAGTAGATGTATCATCACCAAAATTAACTAGACCTCCTTCATATTTATCAAGTTTAACAAACTTTCTTTTTTCACTGATCATATAATTTGAGCATCCACTATCAATAATCCAGTAGTTCTTCTCCTTTCTAGCGGGAAGAGCAATCACCATAGCATTATGACCTACTTTCGAAGCACTTTCCTTCACACATCTCTCAGAGTTAGCAAAATTAGTTTCATCTTTAATATCCATGAACAAGCATTCACTATCCTCATAATCCCCATATTCATATTCATCATCAGATATATGAGCATCTTCTCTAACATAATAACTTTTCTTAATTCATTTACCTTTTTTTTTGTCATTCAAAACTTTGTTTGGACATCTTGAAGCATAATGACCTATCTTACCACAACCGAAACATTTGAAAGGAAACTTACCTCTGTATTTACCAATACCCTTTTTCATTCTCCTTGTAGAATAGGGTAAAATCATGGTAAAAGGTGTGAATCAATAGTACCAACTACCAAATACATAAAACACAAACCCTAAAGACCCTATTCCAACAATGAAGAACAAATGAACATAGAAACATAAACAATAAAGCAATATTACCATACCACTAAATAATTAAACAAATTATTTAATTTTTAGAAGAAAGGAAGGTTGACTTTTAATTAAAAATAAATATTTAATTAAAATTAATAACAATGGAGTGTGTGGGCGGGAAGAGGAGTGGAACCAAAGTTTTGAAATCATCTGATGGTGATGGAGATGGAGGATCAGAGTCTGAGGATGATGATGCAGATTTTTATTTGTTTGGGTTAATGTGGTCTCTTTTCCCTCTGGCCTTGGTCGGCTTTGCTATTTCTATTGTTGGGTTTTCTTGGCTTCATTTGTGGTGGACAAAAGCTTTTGTTGCACGCCAGTTGGGAGAGACTATTGTGGATCGAGATTTTTCTCTTCCCTGCACCTAGTTTCTGAGTGGACTTGCTTTATCAGTTGGCACAGAATTTTCCTTGGCTATTTCTACCTTTTCCTACAATGGGAAGGTGTTACCATTTTTGGTTTATGTTGGTTGCTCATGCACCTACTATGATTTGTGGGGTTCAATGGCTTTTGGAACCTCTTTTGGGTGTGACCAGTTTAGGCTGGTTAGCTTTCATTTATTGTTTATGACTCTCAAACAATGGTATAATGAATGGTTTTATTCATATTGGGAGTCCCTTTTATGTTTGTGAGGTGGGATTTTTCCCTCTGGTGTTATGATTTCACAACTCCCCTAGTAGCTTTTGGTTGTTGTGGGGTTGGTGAGCCTCAAGAGGTTGGTATTTAAAGTTTTTCATGCATTGGAGGTTGTTGTGGAGTGTTTTTTTCCCTCCATACTACTGCTAGAAGTGTTTCTCTCGAGGGCAGAGGTTTCCCCCTAAGATTTTTGGTGGTTTGGAGCCCCTTCTAGTTTTTAATGCTTCTTTTGTGGAAGGGGTTTGTGTTTATTTCAGAGGACATTCTTCTGTTCTCTATGTTTGTTCTCTTGACTAGGTTGCATACAAAGATATATTTCAAGATCCAGTTTTTCATGGATTTAAAGGGTGTTTCTTTTTCCTCTATTTTTAAAGTGGAGACCCTTATTAGTTTGGTGGTGCTGGTGCAGTTTGGTTTGATTGGGTTCTTGCTATTGAGGTGGAGGTTGGGTTGGTGTTTCAGGAAGATTGGTTCTATGTGAAGGATGTTGCTCTTCAGTGTTTAGTTATGATTTCTAACTTCCCTATTGAGGTGGGGAGTTTGGACTTCTTGGGTATTGTTGTTCTGTGTTTTGTTGCAGTTTGGCTTTTATAGGCTAATGGTTGTCTAACAGTTTTGGGTAGTTCTTTTGACATGTTTTGTTTCCTGACTGACTCGGGCAGTGTTGCTTATGTTCTGATTGGGCTCTAAGTCCATGTTCCTATCTTGTTTTGGGTCAAGGTTCCTTGCTTAACCTTGTATTGTTGTAGTTCTATTGTTTTTCGGTTGTTGGTTTTCTATGTGTATCTTTAAGCATCTTTCTTTTCCTGGTTGGGTTTTAGGTCCCTATCAAAACCTACTTGTTAATGGTTTTGGGTCCATTCAAAACCTGTTGTAAATGGTTTCAGGTCCATTCAAAACCTGTTTTTCCTCCTAATCAGAATAATTTATTTAAAAGTGGAAGAAAAGGAAGAAACATTAAATAATTACAATAATTATTTAATAGTGGAGGGAAAGGTAGAAAATAATTAAATAAATAGAATTTATTTACTTATGGAAGAAAAAGATAATGAATAATTAAATAATTAAAGTAACTATTTAATTATAGTGGGAAAATCAAAATAGATAATTAAATAAAAGAGAATTTATTTAATTATAGGAAGAAGGGAACATTAGTGACATAATTAAATAAATATTAATTTAATTAATTAATCAAAGAAGAATAAAAGGGGAAAGTGAATTAATTAAATAATTAAAATTATTTAATTAATAGAGGAATGTGGCATTAGGGGATAATCAAATAATTAAAATTATTCAATTATGTGGGGAAGAAGTGGAAAATGGCACTCGTAGGCCTAGGAAATTTTTGAGTGTCTACATTTTGCCCCTCTTTGATACAATGTATTTTATCACATTGTGTCAAAGAAATTTAGCTTAAATCATGCCCCAGTCCAAATGAGATAGGCCTATGCCCCCTCAGATTTTTTTTGCAAATTTTGAAAAGTTCAAAAATTATTTTGGCCAACAAGTATGACAATAGATAAAGCGTGTATAGCAAAAGGATTCAATCACACCTCATTTTAGCCTATCCTATCTCATTTTATCCCAAGTCACTAGCGAGGGTGATGAATGATGATGACGAGGTAGTGGTATGCCTCCTCGAGAGGACATGCGGTTTCAAAGAACACGAGTGTTCTCTCAAAATGTATGAGAGGACTAGAGGATAAAGGATAAAAGGATAGAGGAAAAAAATATATAAGGATGATGAAGCTATGGATGGAGAGGGAGGATGGATGATCATCATGTTATAATGATATGAGCAACCTAGATTTGATATTGTACTTGACATACCAAGTTATAAGGAACCAGGATGAAAATGTACCAAGTATGTGATCAAAAAGGTCAAGTGAAAACATATGCCCCATAACACCATGATTCCCATGTGACAATAGAATGCAAAAGACAATGATAAATGCAAACAATGATAAAACACACAAGCAACAAGCAAGCATGCACAACAAACCAAAAGAAACCAAGGACTATGCTCTAAGTCAAGCTAAAAACCAATTCATGGATTGATTGATGATGATAATGATATTGCTGTTTTTGATATGGGAAGGACACGTCTCGCAACAACATGAGGATTAGGAAAGACATACCTATGATGATAATAGATTAAAGTGGATCAATAGAGTGTCAACTAATTTGGATTGAAATTATGGATTACTTATGGATTATGCACTATATTGCAAGATTAGATTGCATGGATTATGATTGATTGCATTGGATTGAATTGGATGGGGATGGTTTGATTGGAAGGATAGAGGATAAATGGATTGGATAATATAAGATTGGATGGAGGATTGAATGAGATCCAATGACAAGGGAGAAACAAGACATGGTAACTAATGGAAGGATGGAGGAATTACATGGATAGGAGATACGACTTTGGATAATGGATGGTGATAGGAGATAGGATGATGGTGGATGGAGCATAGGAAGATGGAGCTCCAAGCACTAGTTTCAAAGGACTAATATGCACCACACTTGAGAGGTAGTGCAATTATGTATGGAAGATGATGAGTGATGTATGATATAGAAGGATAGTGCATAAAGGATATGAATGCATTGATATTTGACCCTTAGTTTTATCAAGATCAAGGGTGAAAAGACAGGAGGAATGAGATAGGGTATGAGGATGGAAGTATATTATGCATGATGTATATGGATATCATTAGCCTTGTCAAGATCAAAGGAGGAAAAAGGGGGGATGGATTTAGATAGGATAATGGATAGGAAATGGGGGATTAAGGGGGGTGCAGTAGGTAGGATAGCATGGATGAAACTTTCCCTCAAGTGTAGAGTGCAAGAGGGTAATGGATTCCACATAATGTGTATTTTTCAGGTTTTCATCATGGTACCTATCCAAGGCACCACAAGAAGTGGTTTTCACCATTGGATGAATGATTTCTCTTTTCTATTTTTCATTCATTTTTTTTCTTTTTTATCTTCTCTTTTTTTGAATTTTCAAGAATAGGATGGATGGAGAAGGATAATGATATGGATAAGTGGATTTGGAATATGATGGATGCATGATAGGGATATGAAGGGGGGACTCAAGAATCTAGTTCCATGGATGGTATCCCTTGAAGATGTACTCCATTAGACCATGGGCAATTGGAGTTATGCTCATAGACGTTGGTAGAATGATGGTAAGGGGAATGAAATGGATGATCAGATGGTGAGGGATATGGATTTATGCAAAGGATTAGATAAGAGGTATGGAAGGATGGAAAATGGATGTTGGATAATAGATGGGATATTGGAAGACTTGTGAATGAGTGGATGGAAATTTTGGCAATATCAACATTAGCACACACCTTCAAGGGTGGTGGAGTTGTGGAAGAGAAGTGGATTTTTAATTTGGAGATTTAGATGGAGGAGTGGATGTGGATTTTGGGATATAAGGACTCAAAATGGATGGAGGTGAAGGATTATTAGATGGGGTGAAGGACTTAGGATTGGATGAGTCTTTTGGATAGGAAATTTTGGATGCCAATTCTGATTTTTCTTTGGGATGCATTGATTCTATGAGTATTTTTGGAATCCACATGGTTTTTAACTTTGATTTTTGTTGCATGGGCCTTTGTGGCCTTTGGGATTTTTTTATCTTGTATCATATTTTTCTTTTTTTTTGCATGTCATTTTGATGGGACATGTTGATCCTTTGATTTTTGTGGGTTTTTGGCTTTTTTTCATTTGAGATTTGACATCCAAATTTCTTATAAGAGCAATGGGATTGGTGGATGGATATGAATGATTTGGATGTATTATGGATGGGTTGGTGTAGGTATGTTGGAATAGGTTCAAGGCTGGGTACCTTTGTTGATCTTGATTAAGGATATGAGGTGATGGATATAGAGGATAATGGGATTTTGGAATAGGAATGTTAGGTTGTGGAATGTTAGGACCCAATATGGATGAAGGGGATGAAGGACTTTGTTTTAGGACATAGGGACCCAAAATAGATGGAAGGGAAGATGGATTGGGTTTTGGAACATAAGGGCCCAAGATAGATTTTGAGGGTTGGGAATGTGGACATTTGGATTTAAGTGAAGGGATTTTGGATTTAGGATGGGTGGAAGGAGTACCAAAGTCTTGATATTGGTATCCAAGGCCATGATATTTTGGATTTTCTTTGATATTAAGGGGCTCTAAGATGCATTTCTCATGAAGGGATAACCCTTTTCCTTGATAATGGATAGTTTGATAAATCCTTTTGCCAATGGGATACTTATTGTTTTGGAAGCAAGATGCTAGTCCATTTTGAGGGGGATATGGCATGGAGTGAATGATAGGATCTTGGAGTAAAGTAGCTTGGATGAAATTGGATGAACCAAGCTTATATGTTTGTGGTTCATGAATGGGATCTTGTGAAGGATTAAAGGATTATCATGTGATGTATGGTAAATTCATATACCTTGGGGGTCTTGGAAGGTAATGGATAGAAATATTTGTTCTTATGAAGGACTAGGATCATGCCATGGAGGTAGTATGATAGGATCATGATATGAGGTGGATATGCTAGGATCATCAAATAGGTTGGATATGGCATGATTATGCAATGGTATAGGATCATGCAATAGAGTTGATGGACTAGGATTATGGCATGGATTTGAGAGACTTGGATCATGAGATGGTATGGGGTCATGAGATGGAAAAGGATCATGAGATGGAATGGGATCATAAGAAGGAATGGGATCATAAGAGGGAGTACTTTGATCTTGACATAAAGGGGGTCTATGATGTCATGATTTGGATCGACAAGATCAAGTGAGTGAAATGGTTGACTTTGTATAGGTCCTATGAAGGTAGAAAAAAATGAAATGGATGAAGTGGAAGTGGGCAGAACTAGAAGAATAGGGCTAGCATTTTGTGAAATAATATTTTTCATGGGTTCTTGTATTCCTTTGAGGGTGACTTTTGGTTGTCTTTTGATGGTGTTCTTTGGTGATATTTTGATGGCCCTCTTTGACTTGAAGATGGGTTGACTAGGATGTGAAGTGCATGACATATGGTTATGGATGGGTTTTGGTTGAACATGAAAGACATTTTGGTTTTCCTTGTCAATGGAGGGAAATGATGGCATGGAGGATCAGATGGTGTTTAGGATCTCTTGGAATCTACTTATGGGACACATGATCATTTATTTTATGTGATTGTTAAAGTAGTTGGAAAGGAGAAATTCAACAAGATCTTGAGGTATGAGATCGAAGATGGAGGATATGTTAGGCTCATCTTGATCCATGTTTTGTTAGTGTTGACAATTGAAGATTGATTGGTATTTAGCTTGACTATGAAGGATATCAAGGTAAATTGAATACATGGTCGTGAGTTTGGATTAGGATGGATTAGGTTGGAATAGTATTAGGTTGATAATTTGATTAGATTAAGATGATGATGAAGGATGATGAAAATGAAGGATGTGGATTAAGGGTTGTGATGGAGATTAAGGATGATAATGGATTAGGAAAGAAGGATTTTGATGTGGATTATGGAGGGTGGTTATGGTAATTATTAGGACCTCTATTAGATTTAGAAAAATTAATTAAGCATCGGGTCCTAAATGATGAATTGAGAATGGATGTGGATGATTGAAATACTTTGGATGATTAGATTATTGGATATGATTAGGATAAGATGGGTGATTAGAAAGATTAGGGAGATAATTAGGATGATTATGAATGATTAGGATGGGGTGATAAGGATGATTGTGAATGATTGGGATTACAATGGTTATGACTAATAAGGGAAAAATGATTAAGATGAAAAGGAATTATTATGATGGATAAGAACAATTAGGATGAAATGAGAGATGGTTAGGATGGAAAGGAATGATTGTGATTAGAAGAGATGATTAGAATGAAGGGTGATTAGGATAAAATGATTAGGATGAAGGGGGGATTATTAGGATGAAAATGGATGATTAGAATGATTACAAGGATAATTAGGATGAGGAATGATGATAATGATGAAAGGGTTGTTTAGGATGGAATGATTGAAAGGAGATAAATATGATGATTACGGATGTAATGATTGAGATGGAAATAAATTATTAAGATAAGATGAAGGATGAATAGGATTAGAAGGGATAATTAGGATGATTGTGAAAGGTTAAAATTCTTATGGAAGTTATTAAAATGATTGATGGATTGAGATGAGAAGGAATGATAAGGATAGAATGAGATGATTAGGATGAGGAGGAATGATTAGGATAGGGAGAATTGGTTAAGATGAAGTGATTAAGATGATCAAGATGAGATGATGGATTGTTATGATGACTAGGATGGGATGATTAGGATGAGGAATGATGATTAGGATAAGAAGAGGTAGTTAATATGAGGTGATTAAGATGATCAATATGAGATGATGGATGGTTATGATTACTAGGATGGTGTTGGTTCCTAAATCAATAGACTGTTAAACCCTAAATGTATGCCACGCTTTATGATCAGGTCTAAAAAGTGATCTGGCCAATGAACGGAACTAACCAAGATGGTTATAATTCTCTGCCCTTTAGGCTTTGTTATGCCTAGGTGGGTGTAGCTTTATCACCAATGATAGTTAACTCTCCAGGACTAACTGATGATAATCAAGCAGATTAAAAACCTCATACAAATTTGTAGAGTTTTTGTGATCATAATTTTTTCAATTAAATCATCCTCTCTCAATCTATTTCACATTGGCATGAGGGTTGTAAAATGAAAATACAAAATTAACTGCTACTCCTACTCCTACTCCTACAACTGAAAATTAAAATATATAGAAAAGGTTTTTCCAAGGAATTATTTTGGGGATAAAAATGATCAGTTCCTTTCTTCCACTGGGTAACGGAGTCAGAATATAGATTGATATGTGTCATCCTACTGATTGTAATTCAAATTTTTTGGCACTCTGATGTTTATGACTTGCATAAATGTGCAAGGAAGTTAATCACCAACCTCTTCTTATTGATCCAAATGAATCTTCCAAGTTACTGTGACTTATTCAAAAGAATTTAATTCTTAATTGAAGAAACCAATCAAATAAAACTCACTAAACATGAATTTTTCTTTGATAAACCAGACATATACTTGATACACTGATTAAAATAACAAGGAAAACATCAAACTGGAGAAAACATCAAACAGTGTGGTTGTGAAGCAAATAAGTATTTAAAGTTTTGAATTTGAATTTGGTGACAACTAATTCACCCCCCTATCAGTTTTCCTGCACCATTTAACAATTGGTATCAAAGCTTTGGTTCCTTGGTGTAGAGCTTAACCGCTTAAGGAAGATCTGATGGTGCATAATTTGGTGATCCCTATGTTTGATGGATCTAATTACAGTGATTGGAAAGTATAGATGAGAGGATATATTATCTCTCTTGGTTTCAAGACCTGGAAGGTTGTTGATACGAAATATATATTCCCAATGGGTGGTCTTACTACTGCAGATGAGATTTCTACTTATGAGGAGAATGAGAAGGTGAGGTATGTTATTTTCAGTGCTTTATCTAAAATTGAGCAAACTAAGGTTCTTTCTTTAGCCACTGCTCATGAAGACTGGAAAAAGTTGGAAGAACTATATCAAGGAAATGAAAGTGTAAAGTTGGCAAAGAAGCTAGCAGCAAAGCGCATATATGAGAATCTAAAAAATGGAAGAAGGTGAAGATTTTACAAGTTTTTTCTAGAGGATTGACATTGTAGCAAACGAAGTTAGGAATCAAGGGGGAAACCTAACCAATGAAGATATAATTGAGAAGATCTTGATCACCCTACCAAATTGCTATAGTGATAAGATCCCAATTATTGAAGAGGTGTATGATCCTAAGAAGTATACTAAAGAATAGTTATTTGACACCTTGACAACATTTGAGATGAGAAAGTTTGGAAAGAAAGAGGAAAAGACATAAACAACATTTAAGGAAATGAATATTGAAGATGATCTAGTTAGTGATGGTTTTGATGAGCTAGAAGTGAATTTCACTAGAAAGTTGAAGAAAAGTACCAATAAGTATAAAGGTATGTTTTCCTTTAAATGTTTCAGTTGTGGTAATATTGGTCATTATGCTTCAAGATGTCTGAAGAGAGTTGTACCTAAGAAGAACAAGGATTATAAAGATAAGGATAGAAAGGATAAGAAATACAAGAAGTTATATTATGTTAAAGAAGAATCTGGAATCTGTGATGATGAATCTGATTATGAGGGTGATAATAGTGAATGCTTATTTTTATCTTTGGAGAATAAATCTATGTATGCTAACCTTGGAAAATGTGAAAAGAAAAATGTTTCAAAAAACAAGAAGAATGGGATCGAAGGTACTGTGGTCACGGCCTTTCATGCTAAGCAGGATGAAGATTACTGGGTGATTGATAGTGGGTGTTCTAATCACATGATTGATGATAAAAGTAAGTTTACTAAACTCAAAAAGTATCATGGAGGCTTGGTCATGTTTGGTGATGATTCAGGAGAAAAAATTATTGGGAAAGGTACAATTAGTTTTGATGGAATACACAACACTAATGATGTAGTTGGATAGATGTGTAGCAAAGGTTTTAAACTTGTGTTTCAGAATAATACCTACGAGATCAAAGAAAGATCCAAAGATATGGTTGTTTCCAAAAGGAGAACTCATGGAAACATCTATTAACTTAAAGGTGTGGATGGCCAGTGCCTTGTATCTCAAATCAATGAAAGTTGGTTATGGCACCAGAGAATGGGACATGTAAACTTTGATATTTTGGTTAGAATCAATTCAAGAGATGTTTTTCGAGGTCTACCTAGAATCACAAAGCCTGCTAATACTATTTGTAGAAGTTGTCAGTTAGGGAAACATACAAGATGTAGCTTTAAGGGAAAAGAGCAATCTACTACCAGAATGTTGGAGTTAATTCATACTGACCTCTATGGTGTGACTAGAATAGGAAGCCTGAATGGTGATGGGTATTTCATGCTCCTTATTGATGATTATTCTCAAATGACATGGGTTTCTTTTCTTAGAGAGAAGACTCGGGCTCTAGATAGGTTTAAAGTGTTCAAAGCAAGAGTGGAAAATGAAGTGAATTTGAGAATCAAATGTTTGAGATTTGATAGAGGTGGAAAATTCACTTCTGGTGAGTTTAATACATTTTTTGAACAACATGGCATAAAAATATAGTTTTCTACTCCGAGGACCCCTCAGCAGAATGGGGTAGTTGAGAGGAAAAACCAGACGGTACAGGAAGCTACAAGAACCGTGATGAAAGAATCAAATGTACCAGATGTGTACTGGAGAGAGGTAATACACATTGTTGTTTATGTTCTTAATAGAGTTCATATCAGAGGCAACAACATAAAGACTCCTTTTGAGTTATGGACTAGTAAGACTCCTACTATGAAGTACTTTAAGGTATTTGGAAGTAGATGTTACATTAAAAAAGATGATGAATCTGCTAAAATTGATCAAAGAAAATACAGATCAATGATTGGTGGGATGTTGTATCTTACTACTATTAGACTGGATATTATGCAAGTAGTATGTTTAGTTGCTATATTTCAAGTAGATCCTAAAGAGGCACATGTTACAATAGTAAAGAGGATATTTAGATATCTTAAAGGTACACTAGATTATGGCTTATGGTATCCTAAGGGTTCTGATTTCACCCTAAGTGCTTATACCGATGTAGATTGGGCTAGTTGTGTGGATGACTAGAAGAGTACCAGTGGGGGTGCTTTCTTTCTTGGAGGAAGATTGGTTTCTTGGTTGAGTAAGAAACAACACTCAGTTTCTTTATCCATTGCAAAGGCAAAATATATTGCTGCAGCATCCTACTGCACATGGGTTTTGTGGATGAAGCAAACTCTGAAAGACATTGGAGTAATATGTGATGAGCCTATTCCTATTTTCTATGACAACACAAGTGTTATAAATATTTCAAATAATTTGGTTATGCATTCAAGATTAAAACACATATCTATTAGATATCACTTCCTGAGAGAGAAAGTGTTGGAGAATGAAGTCAGGTTGGAGTATGTGACAACAAAGGAACAAATTGTAGATATATTTACTAAGGCTCTTTCGAAGGATAATTTTGAGTATATTAGGGAGAGGTTGGGGGTCATTGGCCCTCTAAACTAGGTGCACATGAAAGTGCATCAGTCCAGTGAATTCACAAATTCTTCATTTATCTGGACTAATGAATGGGTCTACTCCAGAGGGGGAGTAGAAAAGGTTTTCATTGTTGTAGTATGAGTTGAATGGGTGCACTCCTAAGGGGGAGTGATCATAGTTTTTAATCTTTGTCATTGATATCATAGGGGGAGAGGAAGTCATGTGAAAAACAACAAGAAAAGGAAGAAAAGTTGTTCTCCCAAAATATTGTACAGGATTTTGTCTTTCATGGTTTTTCACATAATGTGTTGCCATCACTGACAAAGGGGGAGATTGTTGCAAGTATGAGCAAGTTTGGTGGCATTGTCATTAATGTTGTCATTGATATCAACATAGTTTAGTATATTGCAGATTATGCAGATATAGTTGAGATACTATTGAGATGTTCTGAGTACATGGAGCTATCCTTATAATGTTGCAGATGTGCTGAATTGATGAGTTTCCAAGTGCTTTTGGGAAAATTAATAAAGAGAGAAGTCAGAGTTATGACTGTGTTTAGAATGTGCTCTGGTATGTGCTCTGTGTTTCTCCTGTGGTGATCCTATGCTTGTGCAGATTTGAAGGGTTGTTTTTTATGATTTGATGGTGATGTCTACTGATTTGTAGCTTTTGGTTTGATGAAGTGTGAAAGTTGTGTTCACCGGTGTGTTAACCATTATGGCAGAGTTAGCTTTTTGTGACTGGGAGAAATGTTTTTGCTCTGCAGTCCTCTATTGTTCTATTTCAGATTTTGTAGATCTGGAATGTGTCTTATAATGGTGTTTTCTTGGTTCTAGCAAAGATGTGTTTGGTTTGGTGATCTGGAAGTCAAGTTTCAGAGTTGTTGTATGTGTTTGCACAGTCTGAATGGACTAATGGAAGGAGTTTGGTGTTTGAATATTGCTGCACTTGTTGTAGATGTATCTAAAGGAACCTAAGATGTGTTCTCATGCATAATGAAGTGTTTTATGTCATTCGTGTGCTATCTTCTTGTTGGGAAGAGTGTACATCAATGACCATTTATGTTTTCATTAGGTTTGGTTGACCTGGTGTTTACACTTCATTTGAAGAATTAAATTTAATTAAGGAAGAATTTGGTTGATCCTAGACATTTTTTTGGTCTTGGTTAAGTATTTTTATTGGTCCACTCTCATTCCTTTCCACTGCGGGAATTTTGAGTTGCTGAACTAATTTGAATTTATGAAATGAGGCGTATGTGGCCAACCTTGGAGAAAGTTTCTAAGGTTGAAGATGGTATAAATGCAAGTCGAATTGTGAAGAATTGAATGATGATGGAAAAGAAATGAAGTAATCCACAAATTAAAAGAGTAGAAGTGTGCGAAAGTGAGTTGAGGTAGTAGTACTTCATTGTGTTAGATTCCTGAAGGCAATGAGCTAAAGGTTTTTGCAATATTTTGTTCAAGGTTGTGGATGTGTATTAATTGTTGTGGTGGATCTTTTGTTTTCTTTTGTATTAGTAGACTATGAGCCTCCCTATTGGATAATGAATCCTTTTTGTAGGTAGTGAGCCTTTGTATCTGGACAATGAGTCCACTTCTAGGCAGTGAGCCCTTGGAAGTGAACCTTTATAATCAGTTTTGCTATCTCTTTATATTGTGAGTTAATCCTCACCGTGGTTTTTCCCTCATTGGGTTTTCCACGTAAAATTTGGTGTTCATTGTGTTGATTTTACTTTATGTTATCTGCATTTCATGTTCATACCTAATAACAGAACAGTGTGGTTGTGAAGCTAATAAGTATTTAAAGTTTTGAATTTGAATTTGGTGACAACTGATTCACCCCCCTCTCAATTGTCCTGCCCCATTTAACACATGATCTTCTGGATCTCCTTTCATCTTAATATTTTAAAACACTAAGTTCGATAAACTTCTCATTAAATGTGTGTCATTGATCTCATTCACTTTGTATCCATATTCATTGTGAGCTCATAACATATTTCTACTTCACATAGGCCTTTGACTTCCACTTATGCAAAGTGAATGGATATAGCGATCACCGTCTTATCACCCTCTCTTAAATCTAAGCCACTGATCTCCATCATACATAGCAGCTTATCATTGGGTCCCATCGAGACACATGTCACATGCCAGTATCCCATTGGGAATCTGAATCTCCCTGTGGGTCCCCTATGGGCTGGTGAGGAATGGTCAGGATGTATTCTTATGATCACATGGGAGTCGTTGATCTTAGAACCTTTCACCACCTCAACCTTTTGAGACCAGTAGGGCCCATCACAAGGATGGACATGTAGCACATGCCCACTACCCCACACGATATTTTCAATGATTATTTTATTGTTGCAGGCTAGCTGGGAATGACTGATATTAAATCAGCATTCTTTCACATCTACCATTTGATCAAAGGGGCACACCACTTGCATAACTTAAAAGGATTATAAGGCACATTCATAAATTTGTGACTTAAAAATGGGTTGTGCCTAGGTAAAAAAGATGGGAAAAATTATTTCTCAACCCTCAGACATAGGACATTGATCAAATATTTAAATAGGGCTTTTATCAAGAAGAAAAGGGTAAAGGGGCCAGTCAAAACATGAAAAAACATGACATAAGTTGTAACTTGTCTGACCAGGAACCGTGAACAAGAGGTTAATGAGTGAATAGAAAAAAAGTGCACGCTCAGACCAAGGAATTAGGGTTTTACACATGAGGTTTTTAGGAATCCCTATCTTGTAGATTCAGAACCCTAAATGGATACAACTAAGGAATTTCAAAACCTCAAAGACCTCAAAATTTCAAAAATAGCCATGGATTTTGTAAGCTCCACTAGATGGGATGATTGGTTTGACTTGGATGACTAGGATAGGATGATTAGGATGGAGAATAAGGATGGGAATTTTGACTTGGAGATGATGTGGATAGCTTGACTTGGAGGACACCTAGATTTGTTTGTTTTTGAAGTGTTTTCTAATGTTTTTGGGTTTTTGACTTTTTTATTTTTTTATTTTTTTGAGTTTTCTTGATTTAGATCTTGAATACACATTCACACACACAAGAAAATATTTGATGCAAGATGTAATGTAAATTATTATGATAAGAAGAAACTTCCAAGCACAAGAACAACCTAGCAATTATTCAAGTGAGTAGATTGGCCAATGGTCTTAAACTAGGATGTAGATCTAGGGATGCCCTCTATATACCTTGAAGGTACGTGAGGCCCAACTCTATGAATTTAAAAGGAGAATAATTCCAAACAGCTAGGAGGAGAGGGTAACCCACACTCCACCTTCACTTCCCAAAGGTATAAAGTTCTTTAGGGCTTAGCCAAGATTGACAAGATTCACTTCCAAGAGGTGTGTCTTTCGATTCACTCCTTGCTATTTATACTCTATCAAAATGCTCGAGTTGAGGTTGCCCCTAGAGTGATCACTTCTCTAGGAATTCCCCCTAAGAATATTACACAAAAGTGATGCAAATAATGCTTTTGATCTCCAAGATCATACGCTAATGCAAGGAGAGAGCATACACATGTATTTGATCACACAAGCAATGTTCATTAACCTTATAAATTGAAATGTGTCATGTGAAAATGAGAGTGTTGAAGAGTTATTTTGATTCCCAAGATAATATGGAAATGTGAGGGAAGAGAATACACACCTCCAAGCACAAACAAGATCACCAAGCAATGCAAACACTTGTTCTTTTTAAGCCCAAATTGAAAGTGTGATTTTGAGAAGACACTTGTTCTTTTTAGATCCAAATTGAAATGCGATGTTGTAAAAAATATTAAGGTAAAGATACAAGTTGAAAAGTGTGCACCTATATTTTCTTTAGCACCAATTTTTTGTCCACTTAATCTAATTTTCCCTTTGAATAGTTTATTTTTCTACACATTAACAAAACCAACAACAAAGCAAAACCCTGACAAGATAATTGATCACTAATATTAGAGGGTTAGATCAAAACCAAAAAAAAGAACTCGGATCTGATAATGACAATAAAACTCTTGCAAAGATCAGAAAATAATTTATGATGCAACAAAATAGATGTATATGAAAAATATGCCCATCACTAGATTGTAAATCCAATTTTTTTCACCTAGTCAAAGTAAATTTGACTTTTAGAAATTTTGTTGGCACCAAAAATAAAAATACCAAGAGTATACCCCTACTAAAATTTCTAAAAATTTCTAAAAATATAAAAAAATTTGTTGATTTGCACCCAAAAATGTGAAATTATGGAAAAACCCTAATTAACAAAAAATCAATTTTTTAATCACTATTTTCAACTCAAAAATAAATCTGTAAAGAATAAACCCCTACTAAAATTTTAGGAGCTTTCCAAAAATGCAATTTAAAAAAAAAAACCACTAATTTGCATCCAAAAATGAAGATTTATGAAAAAACATAAAATCATCATAAATCACCCAAAAATAATGATATAACCTTAATATTTTTTTTTAGCTTCCTTAGATGATCCATAAACTTTAGCTAAAATCCCATGAAAAAAAATTGTGGCCATTTGAAAGATATGGTGAAATCTTTGAAAGCTAGGGTTTTGTCCAAAAATGACAAAACCTACAACAAAAAGCTAACAAAACCTACAAAAAGCAAGGTAGATCAAGTGAAGTGGGTCCAACTCCAAAATTTCTCAAAAATTCTCAAAATATTGAGAAAAAAATTAGTTAGGGAGTTCATGTTAGGTTCACCAAAATGTATGCATGTAAAATGGATATATAGAAATATGCATAAAAATAGCTTAAATCAAACCAAATACATGCAAACCTCAAAACATTGAATGTATTATGTTGAGTTGTTGAATATTTGAATGTGGTTGAGCTCATGAATCAATAGAAATTCCAGTAGCATGACATTAGCATAAAAGATGTTCAGCAAATGGGATGGGAGGCCTATCATTTGTAGAAATGAGATGAAAGAAATGGAGGGTTTGGATGCATTCATGATGAATGGCTAGGATTGAAGTTTTAGTCATGTGACAAGTGTCACATGAGGGATAATGATTTGGTTTAGGGAAACATCCTTATATGGATGGTTAGGATTAAGAGGTAGGACAATAAATGAAGGGCTAAGATGAAAAGTTGGTTTGACTTTTGGGATAAAGGCTAGACATGTGAAGGGGACACTTGTCATTTGGTGACAAGTTTAGATTGTGATCAATGTGAATGGAATCAATGGATAAGGATAGGGGATAAAGTGGAATTAAATAATAGAAGAAAAGGGTAATGGGCATTAATTAGCCTAAATCAATTAATTAATTGAGAATTAATTAATTAATTTAGTTGGAGGATTTGGGGATAAGGCTAGACTTAATTAAATAAATATAAAATTTATTTAATTAAAGGTGGGGAATAAGGATAATGGATAAATTAATTAAATAAATAATAAATATTTGTTTAATTAAATATTAGGACAAGGGAAAAGATTGAATTAATTAAATAAATATTTATTTATCTAATTGGCAAGGATAAAGTGGGATAAAGGTGATGGGTAAATTATTTAATTAATTAAGGGGATAGGATAGGCTAAAATGAGTTGTTGTTGGGTTAGGACATTTTTGGATGTCTACACTCACAAAATTTGCTTCTACATAATCAAGATCCTCTTGATCTAATTCCTTGGTATTTTTTTATTTGCCAACCTTAAAAGTAGTCTCAACTTTTGCATTACTTGGACCAAATTCTCTCATTTCAAAAGTAGATAGAGCACCATACAACTGATCTATAGAATATTTGCTTAAATCTTGAACTTCCTCAATAGCATAAACTTTATGACTATAAGATTTAGGAAGAGTTCTCACCACCTTCTTTACCACTTCTTCTTCTTCAATATTTCCACCAAGACCTCTGATGGAATTGAAAAATTCATCCACCTTCTATATGTAGCTTGTAATGTTTTCATTTTCGGACATTCGCAGGTTCTCAAATGTGATATTTAGATTCTACATCTTAGTTTTCTTGACCTTATCATCTCCTTCATAAATACTTTCTAACTCTCTCCAAATTTCTCTAGCATATTTTAGACTCATAACTTTCACAAGTTCAATGTTAGAAAGACCACTTTAAAGAGCATACCTTTCTTTACCTTTGTTATCATAGGCCTTGATCTCATCATCATTTTTTGGACCATCAATAGGCATAGTATAACCAGTCTCAATAGACTTCCAAAATCCAAATCCAAGTGATACTAGGAAACCTTTCATCCTTTTCTTCTAGAAACCATAGACTAATGCATCAAACAAAGGAGCATCCCTCTTGAGCACTATCCCAAATCTACCTCAAGCAGTTCATCTTTCTTACAAGGAACCTTGCTCCAATACCAATTGTTGAATGCACACAAGATAATTGAGAGGGGGGGTGAATTAGTTATACATTAAAACATCCAAAACCCTCATAAACATTCAGATCCACATCAACTTAATTAACCCTTAATCTATTAGAATGATTTAGCTTGAAAGAAAATAACAAAAATTAAAACACATGAACACCGTGCACAATAGAACACCAGATTTACATGGAAAACCCAAGAAGGGAAAAATCACGATGAGGATTAGCTCACAATATAATGTAATTGTAACACTAAATACAATAGGCTCACTACCCAGTAGAAAGAAAGGGCTCACTATCAAATTACAAAAGAGAAGAAAGAAGAATGTTATAGTAATAAATCCATCTTAGTGCAATAGAAAAGTCCACCACAACATCACCAACAAATTCGCAACCTCTTTGAAGATTGTAGACACCTTCTGCTCATTGCTTCCAATGGCCTAACTCATTAAAGATCATATTGCACTTCATGACTTTTCAATTCACAACAATGAAATTCACATCACACACACTCTACACAATTCTCCATCAACACAACACTTATTTATACCTTCAACCTTTAAAGCATTCTCCAATGTCATCCATGCACCTCAACTGTGTAAATTCAAATTAATTTGGCACCAAAACATTTATGTGGTGGAAAGGAATGAAATCAGACCACATCACACTTAATTCAGACCTAAATACATTCATACATGCCACACCATGCTTCCACAATCACTGAAGCAAATTCATAATTAGTGTAAACACCCAAGTTCAGTCGAATCTGTGTAAACACCATTAACATTTAAGTGCATGCTTCCTTGAATCCAAAGATGACACATGGACCACAAACCACACTTGAACACAATCTATAATATTCCACAAACACCCTAAAATCTAACAAATTCCTTCACAACAACTTTCACTTGAAGAATGTACACACCGAGTACACTCGGATAGTCTTACATACACTATAACTCAAGCAATAACTTTGTGGAGCACTAGACCACAAACAACTTCAACCAAAGGTAGATATGAACCTTATCAACACACTTCCAGAACCGCAAGATCAGAAACCAAGCTGCAGAGAAATGCAAAGCAAAACCATTTCTCCCATATGGCACTGCAACACAGTTCACACACTAGTGAACACAACTTATTTTGCACAATGATCTAAATTATGAAATTTTGGATATAACACCTATGAACACCTCTGACCAACATATCTGAAGTTCACAAGTATATCTTCAACACAAAAGAAATGCGAAGAAAAACCAGAAGACCGCTATGTATACCAGAACACCTCTGCAACACATTGTTTTCCTCTTTTATTCATTTTTTCTCAAAATCACTTGGAAACCAAGCACCTGAGACACATTCTCATCATCTTCAATACTTCCTCATTATCACTAATCCAACAACATTCACAAAAAGAAGCTTATCAAAGCAACACTAGAGGTTGACACGAGTAGCACTTACTAGTGACAACATAATGAAACTAATCAAAGCATCATCACAACTTCTCAACCATCACCAGTCATCAATGAAAACACAAACATAAGATTTTTGACATAAATGAAAACACCAACTACTCATACTTGCAACACATCCTTTCTTGAGTCAAACCTTTCTTCACCAACTGTTCCACTTATTTATTCAATTTTACACTAATGTCAAGACTCATATTGTGGGGTTCCTTATTACACAAGTTGGAAACTCAAATCAAAGCTATGTACTATGAAATATTTTTTATTAAACAAAAACCCTCTATTATTTCATTTTCCATGACATCCTCAAACTTATTCAATATTAATTCTACCTCTATATCCTTTTAGAAACATAAATCACCTTCCTCCACTAGCACAATTTTCACAACCAACACATATTACCACTCCTATGACTCTTCAAACTCCTTCAAAATTAACTTAGCTAGTAATAACATTATGAAAGCCATCTATAACATCCATCTTATCCTTCAACAAATTAAAATCAAACTTTATTCCATATTGGTGATGATGAATGTGTTCTTTATTCCATTATTCTTGGTACAAACATCATAATGTATCTAGGGAAAATGGTTAAAGCATACACGATATCAAAATGTCGAGACCACAAAGCAAATATCATGAAATAAAATCCCAATACATCAACAAAATTGTGAGAAAAAAATGCATAAAGAAAGAAATGGAAATGAAAACCCTTGTGATGTGCTTGTCTCACTCCATTTTGTTGTCCTTATTCCTTCAATATATTTGATGTGTAGCTCTCAAATGCACTAAATATTGAAAGAAATTTGATGGAATGATTGCAAGGAAATCAAAGATGTGGTCTCTCCTAAATTGAGAAATAAGTCCTCAATTTTTAGATTTCAAAAAGATAATTGAATAGAGAAGATTGAATGATAATCAATGGACAAGATTGAATGCAAGGATAAGTTAGAAGGGAAACTTGCATTTAAAAGTGTAGGAAAAAATCAGTTAATTGAAAATAAATAAATAAAGTATTTATTTTCATCAAAATATACTATTTTGAAAGTGGAGGAATGAAAGATTGAAGGATGAGTTAAATTGAGAAAGAGAAGAGTAAACTGAAAATAAATAAAGAAACTATTTATTTTCAACTAAAAGATGCCATTTCGAAAGTGGGGAGTGGATTTGGAAAATAAGAGTCATGAGTGGAAAGGGGAAAGAATTAAGTGAGAGAAAGTGGGAGAATAACTGGGAATGAAAATTGGAAAGTGGAAGAGAAGAGCAAAAGTGAAGTTAGAGAAAGTGGGAGAGATAAGTGGGAATGAAATCTATGTGGGGATAATTAAAGATTTTATAATTAAATAAGATGAATTATCCTCACCTTTCAAAATTAGCAAGTTTAGGGATGATTGAAATTGAAGACAAATTAAATAATTAAAGAATTATTTAATTTGAGAGGAAAGATTAAGTAATGGATTAAATAATTATTGAATTATTTAATCTAAAGGAATAATTAGGAAGAAATAGTGATGAACATTAATTAAATAATAAAAATTATTTAATTAATGGTTTAGAAGAACAATAATTAAATAATTAAAAATTATTTAATTATATGGAATTAGAAGAAGAATATTAGCACTAATTAAATAATAAATTATTTAATTAGTTTTAGACGAAAAATTAGTGAAAAAGTGTCATTTGAGACTGAAGACAATTTTCAGTGTCTACATCTTGCCCCTCTTTGAGACAATGCGATTTTGAGTGTTGTTTCAAAGAAAAATTAAAAGATCATGCCCCAGTAGACTGAGAGATGGAGGTAGGATGCCCCCTTGAGAGATTGTTTGTGCGTTAAAGGCATGAATGATCTCTCAAAATAAGAAGAATGTTAGAGAAAAATGAAATGCGATGAAAGAGACGAATGGTTAGTAAGGAGTGAAGAATGATGGTTGATGGTTGATTAATCAATTAATAGATTAACCAAGTGATGATTGACTGATTGATTGAATGATTGATAGACTGATAAATTGATTGATTGGACTGAAAAAGTGTTAGTACATAAACAGAAATTAGATGAAGAAAAATTAGTAGGGATGAACCCTTGCTTTCATAAGTGCACTTTATTTTAAAGAGCTATTTTTTATTTTACAAAATGGATGTGGTGCACCATGGCACAGAAAGCCAGGGTGATGATGCAATCCCTTTTGTGTAAAAACTGACAATCGCAGACAAGGGATGTCCTAACTCATACCAAGGGTCATGTTGCCCTAGTCTTTTTGTCAAGACAAACCACAAACAACAATCAAATAAAAGACAAGTCATGAGACATCCTCAATCCTCTAAATCCTTTGTGGGACATTCTTGAGGTAGATAGTAACATTACCAAAGAAAATCCAAAAGATAAGACAAAATAAACCAACAAGATCAATAGTCATTCAAATTATTTTCCAATAAGTGTTTTCCAGTGCGTTAAGGGACGAAGTGAGTGACGGGTTGACGGTTTTGACAAGGCCTAGTTTGAGGAAAAGAAACATGTCATATAAGACATCAATTTTGGTTTCGATCATGCAACTACCTGTATATAAGGAAAATAAAAAAGTGTGAAAGTGACAAGTTCTAGTTTTAGGAAGGACACATCTTGTATAAGACCATTGGTTTTGACCAATTTGACTGGTTTGATTGATTTGACAAATGATCGATTTGACTTGGAAACTTGTTGGCTTTCTTTTCTTGTTGATTCAGTATTTTGAAGTTATATGATTATGTCATTTCTAAGTTGATAGTGTCTGATTTATTTTGACTCGACGAACCCTAAAAGGACTGACCTAGGGGGCCTCAGGGGATTATCAACAAATGGCCTTGCCTACGTAGCAATGCACAAACACCTCATAGTTTGACATGACCCTTAACTTTCTTTTAACGAAAAAAGATCAAATCATGAATTTATTATTTATTTGACACACCTAAAGGATTGACCTAATGCCTCAGAGGCACATCAACAAATGGCCTTTCCTACATCCAGTCGTAGAGGCAATGTAGTTCGACAATGAAAAAGGCTAACATGACTGAATTGACTTTGTTTTTGGGATTTTTGGAAATTATCTAAATTTTTTTAGGTTTTGACATGTTTTTTTTTTGGATTTTGAAGTTTTATAAAAAATTTGGAGTTTTTAAGGACATTTTATGATTTTTATGGTTTTTTTCAGGGCATTTTATGATTTTTATAGATTTTTTTTTGTATTTTTGAATGCTTTGATTTTTTATGAGGATCATGAAAAATGCATGTGAATGATGTCTACAAGCAAGTGAGCAAGCATTCACAAGCATCCAAAGACAAGCATGATCTTTCGCCTAGTCATTATGAATACCAATTGACAGGTGATGATGATGACGTTGTTTGGCGTAGGAAGGACACATCCTAAAACAACATGAGGATGATGAAAATGTGACTAAAGGATTGAGGTCTACAGCAAGGCTAGGAACAAGGACAAGGAATGTTTTGGATGATGCGCTAGGATGCACAGGAAAATTGTATGGATTAAGCTTATTGCATTTGGAATGACTTGTTTAGGACTAGATGGGATGATGGAGGGATGTTGGATAGGAAGTTTAGAATCCTTAGACCATTGACAAGGGAAAACCAAGATATGTGATAGGTATGAAAGGATGATGGATGGTTTTGTTAAAAGATAAGCGACATGAGGATTATTGGTTGGAAGAATTATCATATGGTCTCCAAGGACTATGTCATATAGGAATAATTTATTTTCTCCAAGGTATGGGTTTGGATAATGCTATGAAGGAAATGACATGATACTTCATGGATAGTGTATGACCAAAGGATAGGCATGTCAAGAGTTTTTCCCAAAGCATGATTTATGTTTGTACCCCAGTCCTTATCAAGATCAAAATAGGTGGGAAAAATGGATGGGAATGATAGGGCTTAGATGGATAGATGGAAATGTCATAAGAAATGTCATGCGAAGGGTATGGGAGATGAGAAAACTTTCCCCCAAGTGTAATGGTCCACATAGATAATTTATTTTACACATGACGTCTATTTGCCAGGTTTTCATCATGGTACTTATCCAAAGCACCATAAGAATGGTTTTCACTGTTGGATGAAATTTTTCTCTTTTCTTTTTTTCTTGACTTTTTTCTTTATTTTTTTTTAATTTCTTTTTTTTTTATATTTTTGATATTTATGGATGGCCTTGATGCTTTAGATGATCAATAAATGTTTTGAATCCTTCAATGGTGCTAATATAGACACTGGTTCCATGATATGCCAATAATGACCTTGACATGGAGTAGTTTCCTTGTTAGGATCATAACACTTGCATACAACTAATTGATGTCCTTGTGATCCTTTCTGATACTAGAGTTGGCCTTATCAGAATACGCACATCGTGATAGAGTTCCATGAGAGTCCTTGCAATAAAGAGTTGATGCCAAGATGCGATAGATTTGTGACATATGTCTTTTATATTTTAGGCGAGATGTAGGATTGTGATGGATGATGGTAGATGTGGGAGGATTGTTTGGACGTTTGGACGAATCACTTCTTATATTCCAAACTTGGGGTGTTGGATGGCGGAGTTTGGAATTTTGATTGGGATAGCATTTGGAACCAACACTTTTATATGCCTTGCTTGATGACCATTTTTAAGGTGGTGGAAAATTTTTATATGTGGGAGTCCTCTTTTCTTCTGGATCCACATTTTGATTAACTTTTACTTTTGAAATATTTTCTTTGTTTGATCCATTTTTCTTTGGGATCCATTTTAATTTCATTTTTCCACTCAATTGTTTGTTTGATTCAATGGTCGTTGACATTTGATTTTGAACTTTGGCTTTGTAGGACTTTTGTTTTTGTTGGTTCCAAATGGAAGGTTTAAGATATTGGGAATGATGGTTTGTGGTATGGATGGAAGGAGTGTTGGCAGCAATCTTATGACAAGAACTACTCATGGCCTCCATTTTGATGTTTGTATCAGATAAATTTTCCCCCAGTATCAAGGAGGTACTATTGGCATATGGCTTTTGGTGTTGCAATTGATGGAAAACTAAGTCATTGATCTAGTCCACACTTCAGTATTTGTTCATATGGGAAGACAGAGTGAAGAACAGGGTATCCAACTGAAGTTGAGTTTGTTGATCCATATGCATTTCCAGATCATCAGTTTTGGTTGTGGATCTCAGGGAAGGTCATTGGGTATCTCTAATATCTTATTCTCGTGTTTTGTATCATTGCATCAATTGGTGTACAAGTTAGGAGATTCAGTTAATTGATTTTTTGTTTAACGGTGCAAGAAGGCCAACTTGATGAATGTGACATGTTGCGGATGATCGAGGCAAAATTGTTTTAAGTATTTTTGGGCTTAAGGATTTTTTTTTGGGTCCTAACTATATTATGGCCAACTTTGGATGGTGTGCATTAAAGATTATTTCTAGATTGAGCCGACGGTTGGTAAATATTTTATGTTTTGTTGAAGCCAACTAGTAGCGATTAATTCCTTGGTAGTGGATATATATAAGTGATCGATTATATCATTTTGGTGTGTGTTTGAAGTGTGTTGATGTGTGTAGAAAATATAAAAAGGGTTGTAAAGCGATTATGCATAGTTTCACTTGTGCAGAAGAGGATTTTGTGAAGTGAATTGAAGCAAAACAAAGCAGAAGTACAGAATCAAACAGAAGGTCCAGAATTTGATCTATGAGCCTAACCAGAACTGTAATCAAGAATTTGTAGATGCTACTTTCTCAGTTCATATCTTTTGGTTGTAATCCAAACCTTTTGTAAGGTAGTGAGTCTTTATGTTTTTGAGCAGTGAGCTCTAGGCCGTGTGCCTGAATGCAAGTGCATTCCCAGTTTTGTAAACACCTATATTTTGAGTACTCAAATTGTGGATTAACCTCCACCATGGTTTTTCCCCTAATAGGGTTTCCACGTAAAAATCCTTGTTTTATGGTGTTGTGGATGATTGCTTTATGTGTTTGCATCTTTCTCATGGTTGAATGTTATAAGTGGTTTAAAGATCAGATTAATAAAGTTAAATTTTGCAGAACACTGATTCACCCCCCCCCTCTCAGTGTTCCCTGATTCCAACAATTGGTATCAGAGTAGAAAGATGATAAAGGAAAAGGGAAAGTGATTGTGGAAGAAATAAGAGATCAGATGAAGTAGACATGGGTGAAAAATAGTCCCTCTAATGTAGGAAATGAGCCAGCACCAAAACCTACTTCTAGTAATTCCTCTAGGAATTAGTTTTTGAGCTTCTGGCCTAGGGGGAGCAGTCAAGAAAATCCTTCAAACCCCCTGTCGGTAATTGACACTAGGATGTGAATGAGCGCAGTGATTGCACTGATGATCTACAGATGTTGTTGAAAAACTTGGAAAGATTATTATGTTGAGTTGAAGGTCTGCAGAAGTTTATTTTGTTAACTGAGAGAACATGGTATCCGAAACACCTAGGGAAAAAGCATTTAATATAACAAAATGTTAGGTGTGCGAGTTATAAAAAGCAATTTGGAACCCTCATTTGTCACTTTCTATCAAAGAAAAGAAGGAGAGCACTCTGCATTAGAATTTCAAAAGTGTGAAGATAATTCGGTGGCGAAACCCTAATCCATTAGGTACTTCAGTTGTATTGAGAAATTTATGTTTAATCTTGTGTGCAGTTGAAGAACTTATTTCGTAGAATCAAGTCATCAGTACGGAAGGTAAAATGGAAAAAATCAAAGGAATGGTAAATCTAGATGAGTATAGCAGTGAGAATATTAGAGTTGTAAGAAACATGTCGCACGATGAATTGAAATGGCTAAAAGAAACAAAACACAAAAGCTTGGATATTTGGAGTGAATTTCCCTATTTCGAGAACACAAAAATCATTGAGTTTATTTTGGACAGATTGAATGAAGATATTCTAACTCTGGATAAACCCTACCATATCTCGAAGGAAGTGATTGGAACTGAAACTGGGTTATACAAAGTTGGGGATGTGCTGAGAAAGAAGTCAATCCAAAATAAAGAAGTCAAAACCCTAACTGGATTAACTTGAGATCAAAGGGCATTAATAATCTCAAAAATCAGAGATTCAGTGACAAGGTACATTGCGCATGGAGTATCCTACAAAATCTTTTTTGAAAACAAAGAAGGTGCAACTTCGGCAAGTGTTGTTTATATTTCACACAAGATGATAATGGAAGATGAGGATTTTGACCTTTGTGGATTACTGAAATATCAACTAATGGAGAACGGACAATTGACAAAGAAGACAGGTTACCCTTTTAGGTTTGGTACTTTGGTTATATGTCTTGTGATGTATTTTCTAAATTTCTTACCACTAAACAACAATGTAATATGGCAAGAGAGTGTTCTTTGCAAGTAAATTTACATACATTCTAACAATTTGGAAAACTATGATCAAGAATATGAAAGTTTCTTTAAAGGGTTGCTAGGAAATTTTGGCTCAATTGGTATTCCCCTTCTGGTAAGGGAACTTGAAGTCGGTTTCTCTTCCGGTGAGATGGAGAGAAAGAAGAAAAGAGCAAAAGAAATTGAGGTTTGTACTTCACCAACATGCAAGACTCCAAGAGTTGAAGGGAAAGGAAAAGAACAGGTGATTGTGGATATACCAGATGAGGAATCTGATAAGGAAACTGAGGACACCCAAAGGAAAGAACTAGAAACAACCAAACTGGATCAAGAAAAGGAAATGACAGAAGAAAGTGAAGAAGAAGGCGATTTAACCAAAGAAGAGATATTGCAACTTATTCATGAGGAAGATGGAATGTAGAAAATTGCAAACATGTGATCTATCAAGACATCATATGAGGACATGATTGTAAATGTACTAAGTGCTCATCTTGTGCACAATCATATCAAATTGGAGAGTACAGAATACATTTCCAAAAGAGATGATTGAATGCATCAAGGAAATCATGGACTCTGAGTCTCAGAACAAGGAAGAAGAAGAAGTAATTCTACACCTAAAGAAGTAGTACAGATTATCACTCACCAAGCTAAAAGGACACATGAATCAGCTAAGGCAATGAAAAGACATGGCAAACAACATGTACAATTATTTTCTTCGATGACCTCACGCAATCAGCAAGTATAAAGAAAAGTTGGAACAAATTGAAACAAATTTGAATAGTATTAGACAAAATTTTAACATGTTTCAGGATCAAGATGGTGCAATTAAGAAAAGGATTCGGGAATTATAGAAAGAGCATACAAATTTTCAAATCACCAAAAATAGGATTGTTGACACCTTTTGGAAAGTAAAGGACATAACAGAATGCAGGTTGGAATAGTTGATTGAGATACTAAGAAAAGGAGAGTTATTTCTAAGAAGCTATCACTATTCTAGAATCCCTCATCAAGATTATCAACCAAACATATGAAAACAATAGCATGATCATAATCATAAAGATTTCAGTAGAAGCATGGAAGAAGTTTCTTTTAGAGATGAAGGAAAAATACAAAATAATCTTCTAACACAGCAACGGTTGTATTTCTTCAAAATTTTGAACTAGTTTTTGAATAAGTTTTTGGTTACACTTCAAAAGGGAATACTGTAAGAAAAAAAAAATTGGTTTGTCATTGATTTCAAAGGGGGAGAGAGAGCAGTGAAAAATTTCTTATCAAATTTAGGGGGAGTTGTGTCAGCTATGGCTTTTTGAAGTCTTGAAGGATTGTAGTAAGTTGGTTTCGACACTTAGTCATTTTTCACGAAGTGTTGCCATCAATTCCAAAGGGGGAGATTGTTGGCATATGGATTTTGGTGTTGTCATTGATGGCAACCTAATCATTGATCTGGTCCACACTTCAATATTTGTTCATACCGGAAGACAGAGTGAAGAATAGGGTATCCGACTGAAGTTGAGTTTGTCAATCCATATGCATTTCCAAATCATCAATTTTGGCTGTGGATCTCAGCGAAGGTCGTTGGGTATCTAGAATATCTTATTCTCATGTTTTGTGTCTTTTCATCAATTGGTGTATGAGTTAGGAGATCCAGTTAATTGATTTTTTGTTTAACAGTGTAAGAAGGCCGACTTGATGAATGTGGTGTGTTGCGGATGATTAAGGTGAAAAAAATTTAAGTATTTTTTGGCTTAAGGATTTTTTTTTGGGTCCTAACTATATTATGGCCAACTTTGGATGGTACGCATTAAAGATTATTTGTGGATTGAGCCGACGATTGGTAAATATTTTATATTTGGTTGAATCCAACTTCTAATGATTAAATCCTTGGTAGCAGATATATATATAAGTGATCAATTATATCATTTCGGTGTGTGTTTGAAGTGTGTTGATGTGGGTAGTGAATATCAGAAGGGTTGTAAAGCTATTATGCATATTTTCACTTGTGCAAAAGAGGATTTTGTGAAGCGAATTGAAGCAGACTAGAGCAGAAGTACAAAATCAGACAGAAGGTCCAGAATTCGATCTATGAGCCTAACTGGAACTATAATCAAGTATTTGTAGATGCTACTTTCTCAGTTCATATCTTTTGGTTGTAATCCAAACCTTTTGTAAGGAAGTGAGCCTTTCTATTTTTGAGCAGTGAGCTCTAGGCAATGCACCTGAATGCAAGTGCATTCCCATTTTTGTAAACACCTATATTTTGAGTACTCAAATTGTGGATTAACCTCCACCATGGTTTTTCCCCTAACAGGGTTTCCACATAAAAATCCTTGTGTTATGGTGTTTTGGATGATTGCTTTATGTGTTTGCATCTTTCTCTTGGTTGAATGTTATAAGTGGTTTAAATATAAAATTAATAAAGTTAAATTTTGCAAAACACTGATTCACCCCCCCCCTCTCAGTGTTCCCTGATTCCAACAGGTACCACTAACATCATTAGATTTGTTGATTGAAGAATAGCCAAGACCTTGATGTCTAGAATTTTCCTAAAAATGTGTTGGTTTCCTAATGCCTTGCTCATGTATGCCTAGTCCTCTTCCTTGATACTATATGCTCTAAAAAAATTTGTTTGCGATGGGGTATTTATCATTTTGGAAGCAAGATGCTAACTCATCATTGTGTATGTGGACACTGTTACTTGGAATCTTGTCTTCTATAAGAAAGCCTGCTCTGACAAAGATAGATGATCCTAATTGATAGGATAGCTTAGCTTCATTGACATGTTGGATATCTTTGGTCTAATTTAGTGACATATCAAATTTAGATGGTCATTGTCATAGAGTCTTATGAATTCAGCTATAGCTTGATCATTTGCAAATATGTCTAGAGTAGGAGACTCTTATTCTAGAGGAATATCATCTATGTGTCCCATGGAGGCAAGTGTCTAATTTTGGGAAATGGATGTGTTTGGATTTTGGATAGGATCAACCTCAAATGTTTGATCATGAATTGCATAAAGGTCGATGAGCGAGTCATTTTGGATTTCTTGATCAATGGTAGTGTTGTGATCAAAGATAGGTTTGTCTTGGGTGACATGATTTTCTAAAAGGATTTCTTGGATGGACTTAAGGATGGGGTCATGGGATGGAATACTTTGACCTTGATATGAAGGTGAAGCTATGGTGTCATGCTTTGGTTTTTCCTCTTGACATGTATCCTCAAGTTTAGGCAATGGAGTATGACTTTGGACAAGGATATGATTTTCATGACTAAATGTATTTTTATGAGTAAATGTAGCTTGGGATGGAGTGAATAGGAATGGATTCATGGACAAAGGAATGCAAGAAGATGTGGAGACTTGGAATGGTTTGAGGGATGATGGACTAGAATAGGACTTGGAGGCTTGGAAGGGATTAGTGGAAAGTTGGTTTCCCTTGTCAAGGTTAGGATAAGTGTAATAAGTGGACATTTGTTGTGGATTAATGGCATGGATTGTGCTAAGGGGCTCTTGATAGTGGGGGTAGAGGTATGGAGGACTAGGTTTTATGAGTTTTTGGTAAGAGGGATAGATAGGTGGTTGACTATGGGTTGAGGTTGATTTGTATTTGGATTCAAGGTATTGTCTTTTGAAGTCTATGGCTTGTTGGGCTTGACCATTGAGGATTAATTGGTATTCAACTTGACTAGCAAGAATATCAAGGTGAATGGAAGACATGGTGGTGGATGGTATGAATCCTAAGAGATTCCAATGCAATGGAAGGTATGCACCTATTCTATGGATTTTTTATTTTTTTTGGAAAAAGGTATGCCTAAATTCAATGCAATTATTTATTTATTTTTTTGGTAGTTTTGGTATTTTGAGGATGCCTAAATGGGGGTAATGACAATGTCACTGTAATATAAAGTATGGTCAAGTATAAAAGTGAAATGATGCTAATGCAAAGTGTTAAAAAAAATATGATATTCAATTGAGATGACTATGGTATGAACTATGCACCTTTGTTGTGAAACTTAAGGAAGAAATTATTAGCCAACCTAAGATAGTCCAATGTTTCCAAATAAAATTATCAATGGCCTCAAGGAGAGTGGATGACAAGTGACAAGTTTGACAAGGTGAGCCTTAAACTAGACTGATGGGTTTAAAGGTTACACCAAAATGACAAGGACTGGTGTGGAAAATGATAAGGTCAATGGTAACTTTTCTTTGTAGCAATGGGCCTATGACAAGATATGGTAAGTTTCCCTATTCCAAAGTTTTCAAAAAGGTGTATGCAACCTTAAGATTTTCTTAAGTGATGAAAGTAAGCTAAATGAATGTGATGGAATCATGGGAAATGAAATGAGAAAATATTTGGTTTAAAGAGCCTATTTCA